>JAJOOR010018260.1:0-34373 GCA_036250505.1 Solanum acaule | reverse complement strand
TTATCGAGTAAAGACATCATTCAAATTAAGGGGTGACACGAATGTCAAATGGGGGGGGGGGGTTGGTTTTGATTATCAACTACAAACAACAGTCACAACATTACAAATTAGCAATAATGAGACGGGTTCTTGGGATGTGATCGATTATAGGCTAATATAAACGTATGGGTAATTGCAACTATTAGAAAATAGCTAGATATTAGTGAATAGGCTAGGCTATAGTGGAGGTAAATTTCCTCTCGAACAATTTACCCTGAATCAAGTGATTTCTCTCGAACATCAACAAGCAAGAAAAATAAGACCAGCCCACACCTTAATCCATTCACTCTCTCGAGCTGAATGTGTAAGATTGGATCTAGGATTCACTCTTTCGATTTGAACCTAGGTCAACCCAATACCCACAAACCATCAATCAATAATTTTAGTTCTAAAACCTCTCTCTCGCAAGCCAAGAACACAAACATAGAACTGCATTGCAACTACAATTCTTAAATTAAACCACAATTAATGATTGAACTCACTTTTAAATAGCATTTAAACTAACAATTAGCAATACCCATAAACTAAATCATCCCATAATCACATAATCACATCTCAAGAATTGGAGTTTTAGCTAGACATCATAAAAAGGGAAAAACCATTACCAAATTGATTATCCATCAACTGGGTAAGAGTGATTTCATCCTTACAATGCTCCAATTTGAAGATTCTCAAAGATCCACTTCCAATTTCTCAAAAGTGAATTTCTTCAATCTATCAAAGCTTAGGAAAAACTAGAGAAAACTGTCTCCAGGTGCTCAAAACTTCACAATAATGTCTAAAGATAGATAAAATATCAAAGATTAGATACTAACTAAATGTTAAAAAATGTATTTATAGTCACCGAAAATAAGCTATGAAAGCTCATTCGGCGAAGTAAGTCGGGCTCGCCGAACTACTCGGCGAGCCACCCTTTGGTTTCTTCCATCGCCCTTCTGCCTTGGCATTCAACATCCTAAAGGTTCCTAACTTTAAGCGATCTATCACTGCATCGCGGAACTACTCGGTGATTCACCGACTGCTCCTTTCTCTCCCCGCTTGGTTTCTTCCCTCGGGGCTTGGCACACTGGAACTTTAGGCGTTCATATAGCCATTCGGCAATTCACCAAGTGAACTTGGTGATCCTCAGGCTTTCCTTTCTTCATTCTTTCAGCTTGGTTTGTTCCGTTTTGCACGTTAGTGTCCTTGCTTTGTTCCTTAATCCATATACCTGAAAATCAAGGGTTTTACATCATTTATTGGCACAAATTAAGCATTTGGGGACACTAAATCTATATAAACAAATCCCTAAATGAGTCCAAATCTTTGACTCATCAACACCCCCAACTTAAACTTTTGCTTATCCTCAAGTAAAACTCAAGTTCAGCAGTTCAAAAAGGATGTCTCAAACAGTGCTACAAACGACTCAATCATGAATACACACAACAAGACTCAACTTAATCATGCAAGGATCAATTGTGCACTCAAAGATTTAAGTTGTGACTCACCATTATCAAAGGTACTCAAGTTCACCACACTTTCTTAAAATGCAAGTTCAAGCTCAACAAAGGTACTCAAATGCCCTCACAACAAAAATGATTCCATATTCACACACAATTCTTCAACAATTTATAGTTTCAGAATCACATACAACTCTCACACTCGCAAAGATGAACACATGCATGACTTCACCCATAGGTTTGCCCTTATTTTCCAATCAACATTCGTTTCAGCTCACTCAAAATCAAAAAGGTCTTTCAATGCCTGTAACGGGGCTGAGTGTAAAGGTATGATCATTTAGGCTCAGTGACTGCTATCCTTATGAAATGTGGTATGAACGTTACTTTCTTTCCTTTTCTTCAACATTTTCACTTATGCTCAAAATTCACTCCATTATTCACTTCTAATGGAATACCGGACACCCCAATTCTTTTGCAACTTTCACAACTTTCTTTCACAACTTTTTCATTCCTTTTCTTTTGCTTTCTTCTTTTCTTTCTCTTTTTTTTTTATATGGAGGGGGTGATGAGTCCACAAATTGGACTCATTTAGGGCAATGTTTTGATAGAATTAGTGTCCTCAAATGCATATTTTGTCTCAATATCTGATGAAAACCCTTAAGTTTCAGGTATTTAGAGTTTGAGGGAAAGTATGGACACTACTTAGCAAAAAGGAACAAAAGTAGTTGAAAGAACGAAGAAATGAAGATCTGAGAATCGCCGAACCTGGTTGGCGAGTCACCAAAAGGTCTTATCCTCACCTTTTGTTCCAGTGTGCTGAGCCCTGAAGGAAAGGATCAAATCGGCGGTGAAAAAGAGTAGTCGGCATGTCACCGAGCAGTTTCGCGAAGCTGTACTATGTCTCCTAATGATCCAAAACACGACGATGCTGAAGGCTAACGTAAGACGGCGATGAACTAGACAAAAGGGCGGATCGCCAAGTTGATCAACGATCCCGACTAACTTCACTGAGTGATCCTTCGCAGCACATTTTCTGAAAACTATAAATACTATTTGAAGTTTTGTGGTTTAATATCAGAGTAGAAATTATTATTATCAAGTTTTATTATTAAGTTTTAATATCAGACTGAGAATATTCTCTCTAAGCTTGGAGAGAGTTTTGAAGAACTTGAAGATTCAAAGGGTTTCAACTCTAAGATTTTGGACTTGGGTCTTGTGTATTCTTCACTTTTCACTTGTTTTAAGACTTAATCTTGCATACCCATTGATGGAAACTGAGATTGGTATACATTTTTACCTCTTTTACATGTGTAGCTAAAACCCCAATTCTTGGGGTGTGATTTTGTGAATATGGGTTAGATTATCTGTTGGGTCTTGCTTGTTGATGATTTATTTGTTGTTAGATGTGATTTCGTTTAGTAGTTGTGGTGGAACTTAATGAAATTGTAGTTGCAAATACGATTTCACCTTTGTGTTTTCGGCTTGCTCGAGAGAGAGGTCATAAAACTAAGACTACTAAATTGATGGCCGGTGGGAGTGGGTCGACATGAGGTTCAGCTCGAGAGAGTGAACCCTAGTCCTTCTCCCACACACTTAGCTCAAGAGAGTGAGTGGGCTAAGGCGGATGTTGTTCTTCATGCGGCAAGTGGGTGTCCGAGAGGAACCCATTTGATTCGGGGTAAGTTGCTTGAGAGAGAATTTACCCCCACTATAGTCTAGCCTAGTCACAAATATTCAACAGATTTATTATCAAATCATGTACCCAATAATCTAGTCTAACCCGTATTCCTATCACATCCCAAGAATCCCGTCTCCATATTCGTATCTCTCTTTATTCTTGTTGATTTTGCGCTTTAATTGTTTACAAACCCCCCATTGATATTTGAAACTCGTGTCAAACCTTTAATTTGTCATGTCTTCATTCGATAAAGTCTTTAGCTACAGTTAGCTTTAGCACTGTCGCGCTTAACCACTAATTTTTAGAAACCGCTCCCTTGGGACTCAACCCCAACCTTTGGTTGGGTTACTTTACTATTGTACGATCGTAGACACTTGCATTGGAAGTTATGTCTTGATTACGCAAACATCAAGGGGTTCCATATTTTTCAAGTCCATGGATCAATGGGGACTTCTTCACACTTCTTGATTTACCTCCTCTTTTCACCACATCCCCAATTTAGGCTTTTGGCCTAAGTTGGCTATTCAAACAAACCACATTTCATGAGGATTATGGGTGAATGGATAAAGATTGGTCTCGATTGCTCAAGTTTCTTCCAAGAAAATGATAAGGCTCAAAGGGGGTTCAAGCAAAGTTCACACATCTCACAAGGTTGGCCACAAAATAGGTATATTGTCAAATTGTTTCACTCTTTAAAATTGTTGCATAAGATCATTTCAAGAGCTTGCATCACTTAGTCAACCGGACCAACGGGGCAAAATTTAGGTGTCATCACACAAGGTTCACAATAAGCTCATCACACAAGGCATTAGCACCAATATTAAACGAGACTCCACACTTTCGCTAGTGTGCAATGTTCATCACAAGAGACTCATTTGATAATCGGTTAGATACAACGAGATGCAAAAAGTCCACATATTGTCTATGCAACTTCATTTGGCCTCATCGTAGCCGCGCATTCATTTTTGTTCGATTAAGAGCACTATTCAAGTCATCGGTATTGATCATAATTGATACTCTAATTTGCACAAGAACAGCCACATTCAAACACAACAAGAGTGGTAAAAATTTTCAGATGGGTCAAAATCCATTTTCATTCATAATAAGGAGTCATAAGCTCAAACATCCACAAAACAATATCAACACAATTAAAAACACAAAAACCCAATATATATACAAAAGATAGTCACACAAGAGGTAGGTATGGAAATACCTCACCCAACCACAAACAAAAATGCAATTGTTCTCAAATGCAACAAAATAATAAAAAGTCAATAAATGACAAAGAGAGAGGTAAAGAAAGGTCATGTCTACATAGTCGCTCCATCTATCGGGGCATCAATGCTCAGGGTCACATCAACACTAGCTCCACTAGACCCAACCATGGTGGTGTCTCTCAAGGAGGTCTGTCGGGCAGTCTCGAACATCGCATCCTCCAAGTCGGCCAGATCATCATATACGACGACATCTCACTCCCCAAGCTGCTCCTCATCGGCCTTCGTCTCTGACGCATCAGCTGCCACATCCTAGGCATATCTCCGGTGGTAGCCGGAGGCATCTCAGAACTGCCTGGAACACCCTGAGTCTCAGCTGCCTCAAACAAAGAGGTGAAGTCCATAGACTTTAGATAGTCCACGTTCTTCCTCAAGTCTGCAACCTCGGCTTTCAAAGGCGTCATCTCTGAAGTATCCCCTGTCGACTCTCAGAAGTCTCTACTCTTGCTCTAAGAGTGTCAATAGAAGTCCATAGGGGTGTCAATGAATCTAAGATGGCCCGCTCAATCATCCAAGGCACCTCAGCCTCTAGTCTGGTAGGCCGCACATCGGCAGCATCTTCAGGATTATGGCCTGAGTAATCCTGAGGGGTAGAGAAGTAGTAGAAGAACAAGAACCTGAGATAAAATGGAAGCGGGTGTACCTAAAGGCCCGGAGGCCGGAGATTGCAAAGATGCCTCTGCAGGTAAAGAGTCAACATCAACCTCCGGGGATGCATCAACTGGAGCCGCTCTCCTCCTATCAGCCTTATCTCGAGTGTACTCAGCCTCTATGTGCCGGATATCTGTGAAAGATGTGGGGGTGACCTCTATGTACCTCTTCTCGTCATGAGGAACTCTAGCACGCCGACATAGATTTGTAATCATGATCGAGAAAGAAAGGGATGACTGGCGCTGCTTGGCCCTCATGGCCATCTCCTGCTCAATAATGAGTCCCAAGTCGATGCTCCTCCGGGCTATGATTGATCCAAAATAGGTCACCTTTGTATGGCAGAGGATGGACTTGTTCTGTGAGGGCATAATTGAGCTGCTTATGAATCCAAACCAGTACCACGCAGCTATGTTCAAGTCCTTCTTCTCAATTGGAGCGCCTACCTCAATCCACCTAGGGGTGGTGTCACAAATGAAGGGACCAAGCCATCCCTTTATATCATCTACAGGTGTCTCAGTGGTAGCCACACTCGAGTAGGAAAAACCTGACCCTCTGTCTAGTACAACATTGATATAATCTCTGCTGCATCTCACTTCTTTCCCCCGGACCATGACAAATTTCACCTGTCTGAAGGCACTGGCCTTCTTCTTCCCCTTTGGTACCAGGTCACCGTATGTTGTGTAAAATTCCCAGACCCATGTAAGAATATAGGGGCCTCGGGGCCTGGTGAACTACTAAAACCAGTGGAATCGGAGATTGTCCCACACATTAGGATATCTACCCTCTAGGCCCTCTGTGGACAACAGTTTCTCCTCAAGAATCATCTTCAATCCCTCGGCCTTTAGCCTATTGAGTAGCTGAGGAGGAGGAACCTGAATTGGTGGTGCTGGAACCACTGTCTGTGCCGGAGCTGGCACTCTATCAACAGCACGTGGGGTGGCCTTTGGGATCCTAGATGGATCTTGGTGAACTCGAGCACGTATCTCAGCCCGCCTGGTCTGAAGTGTCTGATCATCCTCAGGCTCTAAGAATGAGGGCCGAGAATGGGAAGACTCCCCATCAATGTCAGTGTTATGCTCCGATCTTTCTGATTCAGGTGCTTTGCCCTTTCCTTTGCCTCATTTTGGAGGTGCTTGTTTACCCTTGTTAGAGGGAGTAACTTCTCCCTCATTGACAACAATGCACCGTGCTCTTTTGCGGGGTGGCATACCACTATTGCCCAGGTTGGTCCTAGCCATAGATGCAAAATACACCAAAATGAGTTAGAACAATTCAAGAAAATTGCAGAAAACAGCTTGCAGAAAAACTCACCTAACCGATCGGTGAGTCGCTGAATCACTTTTACGAGCCAGATCGGGCTCGCCGAAAGGATTGGCTTGAAAATTTCCAAAAAAATGGCAGGTCGGCGATGTTCAGGGCCCTTCAGTGGACACAAATTATCCCATCGAAAGTTACAGTATGTTTTAGGGGTTAGGGGCGAAGAAAGGGCAATCAAGGGAGACTTTCGACGAGTCATCGAGTGAACTCGGTGAACTCAGGCTTCTCGCTGAAAGATATAGAACCAAACTCAACCAGTTCATGAAATTAAAGGCGATCTAGGGGGATTTCAGTGAACTGTCGAGTGGTTCGACGAGCTCGACCTAGCTCGCCAAATTGCCAAACGTGCCCATTTTCAACCCCAACTCCCAAAATCAAACCCGCAGCCCCTGAAAACAAAATTAAACAACATAGAAACTCAATTAAGCCCAAACCCATATGGACCCATGCCATCAGGGTACTCATACTTCCCCCAGTTTGGCTAGAATTGGTTGTTTGATGACTTTTGCCCTTAAGAATGACGTCAAATACTCCATCATTGGGCAAAACACGTCATTTAGCAACAATTTGGGTTGCTCATACTTCACCCGACTAGACCCAATAACAATTTAACGCAACCCACAAGTTTATGATCAATTTAAAAGCATAAAATTTGGGAAATCAAATATTTAGGCAATTTTAGCACAATTATGAGAATACGAAAGGCAACTAGCACACATTTACAAGTTAAGAGCAGGCCCAACACACATCAACAACACTTAAACAATTTCATTTGAGTTTAACCGCTATTTACAAGTTTGGAGATCGGAAAACTAACCTTTATGCCGAAATATTAATTTGTGATGCTAGGCGGCAAATAATTCCAACTCCGAACACAAGATCAAAGAAAAAAAATCTATATAATGTAATAATATTGAAAACTCAAAGTGCGGGTGTGAATGTATGAAGTTAAAAGTGAGGGAATGTGAAGAAGATTGAAATTTTAAACCTTTGGCCTTTTAAAAACTGTCGAGTTCTTGTCCCTTCAGCGATATTAGTTGTTGTCGCCTAACGACTCAGTGACACGTCGAATAGGTACTTACCTTGCAGAGTTTTACAGGGCTTCCAATTAATTTGGGGGGTCCAAACGGCGGACAAAGTCGGGATCGCTGACCCGTTTGGCGAGTCACCAACTTGTCCATGGGCTTGCCGAGTTTTACAGACTCCATCTTTATATTTTCTTGAGTCCAATGGCGGTCCAAGTCGGGCTCACCAACCTCTTCGGCGAGTCGCTGACTGGACTTTTGACTCTCCAACCTACACTTTTTCAAACACATTCCACTTTTTCACTTGCACAATCAACACCCGTTATTCCAAAAACAAACATAAAGCAATAAAAACTTAGGTTGCCTCCCAAGAAGCGCCTTAGTTAACGTCGTGGCACAATGCAAGTACCCACTCACACTTTATTCTTGGGGTTTGCCATAGTATCACTAGGCAAACCCCCTTTTTGTCTTGGGTAGAGACGAGACAACATATGACCCATTTGCGTCTCCAATAGCTTAATAGATATGGAATGAGAAGCAGTCATCTGATTTAGCGTTGAGACATTCTCTTTTATCTCTTTCAACACTCTTTCGTGTTCTTCGACTTTGTGGAGAATGAGTGAGAGTATATCTTCTATCTGTCCAATCTCATAATCTTTGGGCTTTCTACGCTCATGAGGAGGAATGCACCTATCTTTGTTTTTGTACAATACTTCAAATTCCATGATCTTTTTGGCTAAGAGATCCAGCTGAGTTAACATTTTGGCCAGATTCTGGTCCCTCTCTTGCTCCTTGTTGTCTTAGTCATGCGATCGAAGAGTTGGTTACTATTGCATAGGGTTGTCGTGTTAGACCACCCAAAAAAAGTTGGTCAGCCACTCCTCTGTTCTCAGGACCAAGAACTCTATAGAAAAAATCCAGTAGTATGTTATCTGGGATTCCATGAGTTGGGCACTGCAGTAATAGTGTCTTAAATCTCAGCCATAACTCATAGATTGTCTCACCCTCTAAGTGCTTGAAATTTAGGATGTTATCCCTAAGAGTCATCACCTTTGAAGGAGGGTGGTCCACTTAGTTACCTTTGCTACTAGATATGCTCATTTCCTCTGTTCAACAAGTAACACAAAAACCAAAACTAAATATAAGTAGATTCAACTATGAATAACAAGAACACAATTCAACTTCACTAATAGAATTCCAAACAATACCCTCCCCAGTAGCGGTGCCATTTTGATTAATAATGTTTCAAAGACACTTCATCCAATTCTAAGCGTCAACGATTGTTAATCAGTATAAAACCCAACTAAATGAGTTGGGGTCGAATCCCACAGGGAGCGGTACGTGTTTCAGATTCAATTGGGAAGTATGAACATGATTAAATTCAGTCATAGGAATAAAAATTATCTAGTAAAGACATCATTCAAATTAATGGGTGACACGAATGTCAAATGGGTGGGGGTTGGTTTTGATTATCAACTACAAACAGCAGTCACAACAATACAGATGAACAATAATGAGATGGGTTCTTGGGATGTGATTGATTATAGGCTAACGTAGACGTATGGGTGATTGCAACTATTAGAAAATAGCTAGATATTAGTGAGTAGTCTAGACTATAGTGGAGGTAAATTTTCTCTCGAAAAATTTACCCTGAATCAAGTGATTTCTCTCGAACATCAACAAGCATGCAAAATAAGACCTGCCCACACCTTAATCCATTCACTCTCTTAAGCTTAATGTGTAGTATTGGGTTTAGAATTCACTCTCTCGAGCTGAACCCAGGTCAACCCAATACCCACAAACTATCAATCAATAATTTTAGTTCTAAAGCCTCTCTCTCTTGCAAGCCAAGAACACAAACATAGAACTGCATTTGGAACTACAATTCTTAAATTATATCATAATTAATGATTGAACTCACTTTTAAATAGCATTTAAACTAACAATTAGCAATACCCATAAACTAAATCATCCCATAACCACATAATCACACCCCAAGAATTGAGGTTTTAGCTAGACATCATAAAAAGATAAAAACCATTACCAAATTGATTATCCATCAATTGGGTAAGAGTGATTTCGTCCTTACAATGCTCCAATTTGAAGATTCTCAAAGACCCACTTCCAATATAAAAAATATGAATTTATTCAATCTTTCAAAGCTTAGGAAAAACTAGAAAAAACTATCTCTAGGTGCTCAAAACTTCACAATAATGTCTAAAGATAGATAAAAGATCAAAGATTAGATACTAACTAAATATTCAAAAAAGTATTTATAGTCACCGAAAATAAGCTACGAAGGCTCATTCGGCGAAGTAAGTTGGGCTCGCCGAACCACTCGGTGTGCCGCCCTTTGGTCTCTTCCATCGCTCTTCTTCCTTGGCATTCAACATCCAGGTCTGTAACTTTAGGCGATATGTCACTGCATCGCGGAACTACTCGGTGATCCGCCGACTGCTCCTTTCTCTTGCCGACTTGGTTTCTTCCCTCAGGGCTTGGCACACTAGAATTTTAGGCGGTCAAATAGCCATTCGATGATTTGCCAAGTGAACTCGGCGATCCTCAGGCTTGCCTTTCTTCATTCTTTCAGCTAGTTTTGTTCCTTTTTGCACGTTAGTGTCCTTGCCTTGTTCCTCAATCCATATACCTAAAAAACAAGTGTTTTACATCAGTTATTGGCATAAATTAAGCATTTGGGGACAGTAAATCTATATAAACAAAGCCTTAAATGAGTCCAAATCTTAGACTCATCAATGATCACATAGCTCATAGTGATGGTTGTCGGTCAGAGAATCTCCCAAAAAGAGTTTATTTTTGTATTCCTGTATACAACTGAGATATTATGTACTTTCAATACTTTCAGATGTTATCAACTATTTTAAATGCCGTATATAAATTGCACCTATACTGTTGTTTATTTCTGCATTGAGTTAAGTATCCAATGAGTTGAGTAAGGTTGAGGTAAGTGTTTCTTTTAGATTTCAGTTCAAGCTTATGTCATGTTTAGTTTTCCCCTCGCATGCTCGTACATTCAATGTACTGATGCCATTTAGCTTGCATCTTTTATGATGTAGATACAGGTAATCAAGATCAACATATAATGCATCGTTGATCCAGTTGAGCATTTAGAGTCAGTTGGTCAGCCTCCTTTCTTTCCGGAGGATCCCTTTTTCATTGCTTTGTTTATTTCAGTTGTTAGGATAATCGGGGGTCTTGTCCCGACATCCCTCATAAGTATTAAAGGCTTCATAGAAGTTAGACATTAGTAGTTCATTAGTCTTATTCATTTAAGTTATTTTGATTATAAGACTTGAGTTACCTTTATGGCCAGTTGAATGTTTTTCCTTTCTACATTCTAAGTTTGATTCTTAAAAGTTATCTCTTTAGTTGTATTAAATGTTGAGTAAAGTCTTCCACTGAGTAGTAAGCCAGGCCAGGGGTTCTCTTGGGGCCACTAATGGTTCTCGAGTGCCAGTCCCGCCCAGGGTATAGTCTCAGGGTGTGATAAACTTGGTATCAAAGCATAGAGTTCAAGAGTCCTAGGGAGTCTATGAATTCGTGTCTCTAGAGTCCTAGTTATTAGTGTGAAGCGCGCCACAATTATAATTAAGAGGCTGTAACATTTAGGAACTATCTCACTTCTTTCATACTCATTTCGTGTGATAGAGTTTATCTCTAAAAGTTTCTTCTAATCGTGCTTACACGTGTCTTTCATATCATGCCTCCACAAAGAGCTATATTAGGTCGTCCTTCTAGAAGGAATGTTGAGGAACAAAGGGTACCTAATGAACCTGAAGTGCAACCCCAAGGAGAGGTCACCAATGTTGAGTTTCGAGAAGCTATTCGGATGTTGAGTCAGGCTGTTACCAATCAAGTTGGACAGAAAAAGAAACGACAGAAAGTGACTGATTCTTCAAGGATCCGTGAGTTCTTAAGGATGAATCCTCCAAGCTTCACTGGTTCAAGTGTCACCGAGGATCCAAAAAACTTTGTAAAGAAACTACAAAAAGTGTTTGAGGTCATGCACGTTGCCGATTCTGAGCAAGTGCAGCTAGCTGCCTATCAACTGAAGAGTGTTTCTAGGACTTGGTTTGACTTGTGGAAGAAGGGTAGAGCTGAGGATGCACCGATTTTGAGTTGGGCTGTGTTCGAGAGTGCTTTCATGGGGTGTTTCTTTCCCCGTGAACTAAAAGAAGCAAAGGTACGAGAATCACTCACGCTTAAGTAGAAATCTATGAGAGTTCATGAGTACAGTCTGAAATTCACCCAATTTTCCCGCTATGCTCCGGAGATAGTTGCTGACATGAGGAGCAGGATGAGTTTGTTCGTTGTTGGTTTGTCTCGTCTGTCAAGTACGGAAGGCAAGGCAACTATGCTAATAGGAGATATGGACATAGCAAGGCTGATGATCCATGTACAACAGGTTGAGGAGGACAAGCTGAACAATAGAAAAGTAGTGCCAACCAATCATTTTTCCAACAGAAACAAAAGGGATCTGCTCCATCGTCTGCTAGTGCACCTACACCAAGGAACATAGGTGAGTTCAACAATCATTTTTCACATAATTTCAGAGTAAGCTTGCACAATCATAAGGTAGTGTGGCACGAGGAGGTAATTGGGCTCCTACATGTGCTAAGTTTGGTAGGAACCACCTAGGAGCGTGTTGTGATGGATCCATTGGTTGTTTTAAGTGTGGTCAAGAGGGTCATTTCATGAAAGAGTGTCCTAAGAATAGGCAGGGCGGTGGAAATAGGGGCAATAGAGCCCAATCTTCTTCACTTGCTCCACCAGACAGAGCTACACCTAAAGGAGCTACTTCAGGGACAGGTGAAGGAACAAACCGTCTTTATGCTATCATTAGTCGCCAAGAGCAAGAGAATTCTCCAGATGTTGTCACTGGTACAATCAATGTCTTTACTTTTGATGTTTATGCTTTTCTAAATCCATGAGTGAGTCTATCTCTATTGACTCCTTATGTTGCGATAAATTTTGATGTTCTTCCTGAGAAACTTCTTGAGCCATTTAGTGTTTCCACACCTATTGGTGAGTCTATTCTAGCTGAGAGAGTCTATCATGATTGTACCATTTTCGTCAATCAAAAGAGCACCATGGCTGATTTAGTTGAGTTAGACATGGTAGATTTTGATGTCATTCTAGGTATGGACTGGCTTCATGCCTGTTATGCCTCAGTTGATTGTAGAACTCAAGTTGTTAAGTTTCAGTTTCCTAATGAGCCAGTTATAGAGTGGAGGAGTAGTTCAGCAGTGTCTAAATGTCATTTTATTTCGTACTTTAAGGTGAGAAAGTTAGTTTCCAAGGGTTGTGTCTATCACTTAGTCCAAGTTAACGACTCTAGTGTTGAGACACCTCATATTTAGTCAGTTCCAGTTATGAGTGAGTTCCCAAAGGTCTTTCTAGATGATTTTCCCAGAGTCCCTCCTGAGAGAGAAATAGATTTCAATATAGATATTTTTCCCGATACTCATCCTATTTCTATTCTGCCATATAGGATGGCACCAGCAGAGTTGAAAGAGTTAAAAGAGCAGTTGAAAGATCTCTTTGAGAAGGGTTTTATACGACCAAGTGTCTTACTTTTGGGCGCTCTAGTCCTATTTGTGAGAAAGAAGGATGGTTCTCTTAGAATGTGTATAGATTACCATTAGTTGAACAAGGTTTACTATCAAGAATAAGTATCCTCTTCCGAGAATTGATGATCTCTTTAATCAACTTCAGGGTGCTACTTGTTTTTCTAAGAAAGACATCAGATCTGGCTACCATCAAGTGAGAGTAAGGGAAAGTGATATTCTAAAGACAACATTCAGGACCTATTATGGTCATTATGAGTTCTTAGTTATGTCCTTTGGTTTGATTAACGCTCCTGCAGCGTTCATGGACCTTATGAATAAAGTATTCAAGCCTTATTTAGATATGTTTGTTACCGTATTCATTGATGACATACTAATCTATTTGTGGAATGAGGAAGATCATGCTATCCATGTCAGAATAGTTCTCCAAAATCTAAAGGATATAGAGTTGTATGCCAAATTCTCTAAGTGTGAGTTCTGACTTGAGTCTGTGGCATTTTTAGGTCACATTGTTTCTGGTGATAGAATTCGGGTTGATACTCAGAAAATAGAGGCAGTGCAAAATTGGCCTAGACCCACATCTCCAACTGATATTTAGAGTTTCTTGGGGTTGGCTGGATATTATAAAAGGTTCGTCGAGGGGTTCTTATCTATTTCATCTCCTTTGACGAAGTTGACTCAGAAAATAGTGAATTTTCAATGGTCTGAAGCTTGTGAGAAAAGCTTTCAGAAAATGAAAACTAGGTTGACTACTGGCCCAGTATTAACATTACCAGAAGGTACGCAAGGTTTTGTTGTGTATTGTGATGCGCCTAGAGTTGGATTGGGTTGTGTGTTAATGCAGAATGGTAAAGTTATAGCTTATGCCTCCAGACAACTGAAAGTTCACGAGAAGAATTAGCCAACCCATGATCTAGCATTGGTTGCCGTAGTATTTGCTTTGAAACTATGGCATTATTATCTTTATGGTGTTTATGTAGATGTGTTCACCGATCATAAGAGTCTTCAATATGTGTTTAGTCAGAAAGAGTTGTAGATGTGTTCACCAATCATAAGAGTCTTCAGTATGTGTTTAGTCAGAAAGAGCTTAATCTCAGACATAGAAGGTGTTTAGAGTTACTCAAGGATTATGACATGAGTATTCTATATCACCCAGATAAGGCTAATATGGTTGTTGATCCTTTAAACAGGTTGTCTATGGGTAGTATCGCCCATGTTGAAGAATAAAAGAGAGAGTTAGCAATAGTTGTGCACAAACTTGCATGATTAGGAGTCCGACTAATGGATTCCACCGAAAGAGGAGTAGTGGTTATGAAAGGGGCTGAATCATCATTAGTGTCAGAAGTGAAATAGAAACAAGACCAAGATCCTATTTTTCTTGAATTGAAGGCAAATGTTCATACGCAAAAAGTGATGGCTTTTGAACAAGGGGGAGATGGTGTATTGAGGTATCAAGGTATATTGTGTGTACAAAGGGTGGATGAACTCCAAGAGAGGATCATGGAAGAAGCTCATAGCTCCCGATATTCTATCCATCCGGGTTCCAGAGAGATGTATTGTGACTTGAGAGAAGTATATTTATGGAATAGTATGAAGAAAGGTATTGTTGAGTTCGTTGCTACATGCCCAAATTGTCAACAAGTTAAAGTAGAGCATCAAAGGCCTGGTGGTATGGCTCAGAATATAGAGATTTCGGAATGGAAGTGGGAGATGATCAATATGGATTTCATTATTGGTTTGTCCCGGTCTCACAGGCAACATGATTCTATTTGGGTGATTGTAGATCGAATGACGAAATCGGCCCACTTTTTTATGGTAAAGACTACCCATTCAACAGAGGATTATGCCAAGTTATATATTTAAGAGGTAATTAGACTTCATGTAGTCCAGTGTCTATTATTTCAGACAGAGGTGCCTAATTTACTGCACAATTTTGGAAGTCATTCCAGAAAGGCTTGGGTTCAAAGGTGAACTTGAGTACTGCTTTTCATCCTTAGATAGATGGTCAAGCAGAGCGCACTATTTAGACTTTAGAATATATGTTGAGGGCTTGTGTGATTGATTTCAAAGGTAATTGGGATGAACACCTACCTCTCATTGAATTTGCGTATAACAATAGTTACCACTCTAACATCCAAATGGCTCCGTATGAGGCTCTTTATGGGAGGCAATGCAAATCTCCTATTAGATGGTTTGAAGTTGGTGAAGCTGGGTTGATAGGACCAGACTTAGTTCATCAAGCTATGGAGAAAGTGAAAGTTATTCAATAGAGGTTGAAAGCAACGCAGAGTCTTCAGAAATCCTACACTGATGTTAGGAGATGGGACTTAGAGTTTGAAGTAGATGATTGGGTATACTTGAAAGTTTCACCCATGAAGGGTGTTATGAGATTTGGTAAGAAGGGGAAGCTAATCCCTGGTATATTGGTCCTTACCGAATATCCAAGAGAATTGGTCATGTAGCTTATGAGTTGGAGATACTACAAAAGTTAGCAGTAGGTCATCCAGTGTTCCACATTTCTATGTTGAAAAAGTGTATGGGTGATCCTTCATTGATTATACCAACTGAAGATATTGGTATTAAGGATAACTTGTCTTATGAGGTGATTCATGTTCAGATTTTAGACTGCCAGGTTCGCAAGTTGAGAACCAAGGAAGTAGCATCAGTCAAAGTTCTTTGGAGAAATCAGTTTGTTGAGAAAGCTACTTGGGAAGTTGAGGAGGATATGAAGACGAGATATCTTCAAATCCGGAGAAATCCCAAATTAAGGTACTAATCCTTTCCTTCGCATTTGTTATAAGTTGGCATTTTGTATTTATATTTTGCTTGTTGGGTGTTTTAGCTGAATGTTAGATGTTACACCCTAAGTGTACTTAGAGTAATCTCATTCGAGGACGAATGTTCCCAAAGGGGGGATATTGTAACACCCAGCTATTTGAAAGAGCTAGAATTAGAAAGGACCATTTTTGGAAAGAATGAAAAATTTGAAATTTGTTAAATTTATGTTAAGTATGAGTTTTGGGTCAACTTCAAACGACCATAACTCAGTACATGATGAGTTAGGTGGAAAATAAGATATCAAATGAAAGGTCTTGGAGTTATCTTTCCAACGCCACCGAGTTTGCTAATTTTTGAGCTCGTAAGAGGGAGATATACCCGTTCAAAGTTGGGCTATCTAGACAAGGAAAGTTAACCGGATTTTAAAGGGGTATTTTGGTCTTTTCCATTCCAATTAAGTTATTTCGTTTTTGGTAATTAAGGAAGGGTATAAATGGAATTGGTTCAGTTTACGCACTCAAAGATTTCACACTAGGGTTTTAGAGAAAAGAACTCAAGAGGAGAAAAGAAGAGAAAGGTCAAGATTCATTGATTTCTTGAGGAATTGATTGTGAATTTTGCCAAGGATTCAATCCTACGAGGTATGTGAGTTCACATAGCGTTGAGTTTGTTCACCCACTGCCAAACATGTTTATTTCAGTGTAATTTTCATCCTAAAAGATTGAGGATTTGATGTTCTTGAATTGCTTTCATTCTTGAACTTGGATGGGATTGATGAGTTTCTTGAGATGGTTTTATCGATTTTAAGAGTTGTTTTGAATTAGATTTTTGTGTACATGTTTTGTGTATCTGAATCTAAAGATATATTGAGAAAAAGAATCAAATTTAATCGAATTAAGGTTAGAAAATGAGAAGAAAAATTTGTCGAAACAAATTGGGGGAAGGGTGATGCGGCACGCCACTTATGCGCCAGCACGGCTGGCGTGGTGCGCCAGCATTGCGCCAGAACTGAGCCCCAGAACTTTAGGGCTGGCGCGGGCGCCAGCTGTGCGTCAGGACGTCTACCCCCACCGATTATTCATTATTTTCCCTTTCTAAGTTCTCCTAAAGTTTTCTAACACTTCCTATTGATCCTAACTACTATAAATGACTTCTAAACATCTAGAAATCATCCGTAAACATGAATCATTACCTTGAATCCATATATTCAAATTTAAGGAAAGTGAAGAGCCAAGTCTAGAGAGTTCTTAGAGTCATTTCAAAAGTCTTTTACAAATGTTTTAAACTTGTTTCAAGACTTGAGCATTGAGTTGAGTAAAAAGTAAGAGTGTAGTTCATCTTCTTTAAAAGATTATATGGGAACTAAGTATTCCGAAAGAGTACATGTTTTCACATTTAAGTAAGAGATTAAACATTGATTTCCAAGAGAGCTTTTGAGCTAGTTTTTGAGTAATAATCTCAAACCACAGAGAAAGCGTTATGTTTTTAAAACACATGAGTTGAGTAAATTTTGGGCGTAGTATTGAGCACCGATATGGGGATGAGTTCATAATAACTCAAGTCTTCATAAATCATGTAGCCAACGTGGGTAGAAAGGGTCATACTTTTTAGATGATTCCTTCATGCTTTTTAGCATAGACTAGTGGATCCACTTAGTTGAGGCGTTCTATATCCTGGAAAGTTATAGGACAGTTCTGGCAGTGTAGGCGAGATGTTGTATCATCACACAAGTCATAGTGATGGTTGTCGGTTAGAGAATCTCCCAAACAGAGTGTATTTTTGTATTCTTGTATACAACTGAGATATTATGTACTTCCAATACTTTTAGATGTTATCTACTGTTTTAAATGCCTTATATAAACTGCACCTTTTCTGTTATTTATTTCTACATTGAGTTGAGTATCCATTGAGTTGAGTAAGGCTGAGGTAAGTGTTTCTTTCATATTTTAGTGCAAACTTATGTCATGTTTAGTTTTCCCCTAGCATGCTCGTACATTCAATGTACTAATACCATTTGGCCTGTATCTTTTATGATGCAGATACAGGTAATCAGGATCAACATCCAACGCTTAGTTGATCCAGTTGAGCATTCAGAGTCAGTTGGTGAGCCTCCTTGCTTTTCGAATGATCTATTTTTTATTGCTTTGTTTATTTCAGTTGTTAGGATGAACGGGGGTCTTGTACCGACATCTCTCATAAGTATTAAAGGCTTCATAGACAGTTAAACATTAGTAGTTCATTAGTCTTATTCATTCAGTTATTTTGATTATAAGACTTGAGTTGCCTATATGGCTAGTTGAATGTTTTTCCTTTATACATTCTAAGTTTGATTCTTAAAAGTTATCTCTTAAGTTGTCTTAAATGTTGAGTAATGTCTTCCACTGAGTAGTAAGCCAGGACAAGGGTTCACTTGGGGCCAATAATAGTTCTCGAGTGCCAGTCCCACCTAAGGTGTAGGCTCGGGGCGTGACAATTTGTGATTGTGGTTGATTGGATCAGGTGTCACGTTTCAATATATAATTAGATCGGGTGTCACGTTCCAACACATTATTGGATCAGGTGTCACGATACAACACATTATTGGATCAGGTGTCATGTTCCGACACATTATTGGATCGGGTGTCACGTTTCGACACACTAACAACTTGGGTGTGGGTTCCATGAGAATACCATTATTTACTGCTTATCTGTGAATGAATATGATGTCATGTGCCATAACTTTGAAATTGACAAAACTATGATTGATCATGCATATCCTGTGTAGTAATGGATATGAGAGAACTGGAAGTCTGAATGTTACTAATTTCCATATTGTGATGGTGTTATTTATGTTGCTATATAGTGGTTGTTAAATGTGTTATGTATCTAGGTATGAAGATGTGTGAGAGTAAGAGGAAGAGTAGTAGGAATGGTGATGAATGACTAGGATCTACCTTGGGAATGGGGTTCGTTCCAGAGTGGTAAGTGATCTTTGTTATGGTATACTATGTGGTCAAGGGCAAGATTGTTGTGGTAGAGAATCGTAGGCGTGTAGTAAGTTGGTTGGCCGGGTTGGGGGCAATGTGTGTTTCAGAAACTCCTCTATGTGTGATAGAAAGGTTAGGCCATAATCTAAATCAGATTTGGTAGCGATTCAAATAGAAGGCCAACTATGTGTTGTTCCCTAGTTGTGGTTAAGACACAAAAGGTGGTCAGAGTGTGGGTGCAAAGGTTAGCTGGGGTATTTTCCTTATAACATATTTCTTCTGGTTGATTTCTTTATATCATGTGGTGGGTATCGGGTTGACCAATGATGCCTACTAGTACATGTTGTTGTAATGATACTACTCTTGCTATGCCACTTGACTAAGTCTGGTTGCAAGGTCAGTGATGTTTCATAGGAGAAGACCAAGACGATATCCAACAACTTCTACTTTCCTTCCTTATGGTTGGAGTTGTGTCATGATATTATTTTTTTTACATGATGTATCTTTATTAGCCCTTCTACCTGTTTAGACTAGATCCTTGGGGTGCTAATTATTCTAGAATTTCAATCTTGGTTTTGTTTAAACTCAATATCTAGTAAACATCATGAACCTTCCATTTTATCTCTTATCTTCTTAGTTTTTCCACATGATGAAATCGTTTAGGGACTAAGGGTTCTTCTATCTAGGGGATAGATTAGGTGCCCACACGGCCCGGTGGGTTGGGTCATGACAAATTGGTATTAGAGCCCAGGTTATCGGTCTTCTAGTACAAGAGCAAATGTGGAATAGACTCTTGCGAATTGGTGTGTTGACATCCACATCTAATCTTCAAGAAGCTATGAAGCATTCTAGGAAGTCGTTCTATTTATTCTCTCATTTCGTGCGATTTGTCGCTTGTTATGTAGGTTGAGTCCAATTGGTATATCCAGATTTCAATTAGTATCTCAACAAAGTGAACTGGATGTCGTAGTCGTGGTTGAAGGGACACAAGCAAGGGAAATTGGAACCGAGAAGGTTCCAATTGGTATCTAGTCTTAGAGGTTGTGAAAATGCATGGTGATCGGGTAATGGTCATTAATGAAGAAAATTTAGTTAATAATTTTGACTTGCTTGTGTGATGTGGCTTGAAATTGTGATTATGTGCATAGTGTTGCTTGAATAACCGCTGGTGTGTGAAATGTACTTGCCTGACTGGTATAACGTGCCTATGTGTCTGATGTTGCCTGAATAACTGTCTATGTGTGAGATGCACTTGCTGAAATACTTGAAATCATAAGAGGTATAATTTCTTGAGTCTTTATGAACTTGTGGATAGAAAAGAGCCATGTTTAGTGGGGCGCAATGGCCTGATGATGACCCATAATGTGATTAATAGGCACATTTTTGAAGTGTGCATGTTTGTTATGCCAAGATAATGGGGAAAATCTCTTGCATGTGTAGTGCTAGGTTCGATCTTGGGGTAGACTCCACCGAATTCAACTACTGGAGTTGGATTCTATCTAAATTATGACCTTGGGGTAAATAAAGAACTCCAGGAACATGAAGAACTCTTAGGAAATGGTTTCCTAGGAACTGATCCTGTTAGTGCCGCCGGGCGGGATGATCCCGCCATAGCGGGAACTTTTTCCGCCATAGCAAGACAAAAGCTCAGCCATGTCTCCCCTATTTTCCCATGTTCAACCAATTGACTCTGAATCGTATATTGACTAATTCTCGGATCCCAATCAGTGCTGAACAGTACAATAATGAGTTATAAGCATCTAGCATTTATTTACGCCTATGAAATTAGAAATATAGCATCCATGTGCTTACAAAACATAGGAAAATAAGAAGGAATAGTGCAATTGTCTGTTGCATGCCCAAATGGGGCTAACTCAAATCAAGCCAAAGATTTCTACTTAGAGGGAGGGGAGTGTTGTCATCTGAATAGAGGTCATCTAGGGCCTCCTCACAGTCCATGCTTCGCTCAACCAGGATAACTCCCGAAAGTCCTCCGGTTCAAGCATGGGAAGCTCCCACTAGGGAAGACAAAAGAGAATCTGACCTTGATGGCCTTCCACATTCTACCTATCAGATGATCCCTCTCGATGTTCTTCTTCTTCTCCCATCGCAATTGGCGGCGGAGCATCTCGACCTCAAGGGTGATGGAAGGTGGAACTAGAGCTAAGGTAGTAGCATATGTACCTCCCAATCTTCTCTGGACGGCAGCAGGTGCTCCTCCATGCGATCGCCTGATAGTAGGGAAGGAGACTGGTTAGGAGGTGCATCATCGGCCTCATTATCTTTCTCCCACTCATCGTCTGCCTCTGCCACTGCTCTGCTGCTCCTGGCCCCGCTCACCTTTCTATTCTTCTTTCCTTTAGAAGAGGGCCTCCTGATCAAGAGAGGATGGAAAAGAGGATCCATGGGTAATACCTCGTCAATGTTTGGGAGTGGCACCCCTGCCCGCTTGCACATCGCTTTCACCAACCCTGGTAGGAAGAATGTCTTTTTGTTGCCTCGGTAGAACATCTTCCACTCGAACACTATCTTTGACCTCACGTTTAGCCTGATCCCCTGCACTCCACAAGCCATCACCATTTCCCAAGGATAAGTCATGTCTATGCATTTGCGCAGTGGGCGGACCCTCTAAGCCATAAAATTCAGTCACCTCTTGGCATCAGCGGACCAATAAGTGTTGGTGATGCCCTCTATAGTAGTCTAGTAGACCTAATCCTGATGCTCATCCTCAACCAATGTATCTCGTAACCAAACCAGATCTGTCTCCCTCAGTGGTCTCGTATTGAGCGTTGGAGACCTCCGGCACCTCAAGCATTGCATTGATGAACTAAGTGCTCATATGGACATACACTCCTTTGATATGGATGGCAGGGTGAGGGTCATCCCAGCAGATATTTTGGAGGAGGGCATAGAACTCCCTCACCCATCCTAATCGTGCGGTAGGGGGAGCCTCCGCTATTGGTCCCTAATCGAACTCCATTATTCAGGCATGGAAGGTGGGTGGGTGCCTTCTCTGCTAAGCCTAGAAAATGGAAACCCTTCTCCTACAAAAACTTGTTGTTTCAGTAGTCATGATGCCTCTTCCGACTTGCAGCATCGGAAAATCACACAAAGGGTAAGTTCTCTTTGCTGAATACAACTATTGTTGATCAAACCTGCAATTTCATAATATGCATATTCGGACTCAACATATATAGGTAACCACAGGCAAAAGGAAAGGAAAAATTCTTCTAACTAAAGTGGCTGGGAGGCCACTGGTTTACGACCTCCCATCATGGCGGCCAGGATCCCGCCATGACGATGCCACCATAGCGGGAGCAAGGCCGCCATGACGACCTTCATCTAGGTCAAAGCTTCAGGGGTGTGTTCATGGCGTCAGATCAGTGTTTCTAAAGTACCCTAATATCAAAATATGCAAAGATTCTAGCATTTCAACTCCTAAATGGTGCCCAAATCTAAGTTGTCAACCAAGAACACTATTCAACTCCACCCACCCATTTGGGAATGTTTCGACCCTATTTTCCCATAATCCTTACACTCAGAATGTTGTGGACGTTGTATACGTAAGGGAAGTGTTCATGCTACGTGTATTGCATCAAATCAAGCAACCCATTTGAAATTTCAAAAAACTACCACAAGGCCATTCTACTCAATCGATTATTATCATGCAATCATTGTTAAGCAAATAATGAAGGAATTAGAGTAGGGATTGAGATGATTACCTTAGTATTGATGCCTGGAACAAAACGATTGAGAGAGTTTTGGGAGTTTGAGAGTGAGTATTAAAGGAAATAGGGAGAACCAATTTTTCTCCCCCTCTTAATTGACCCCCAAAATTCCGCCATGGAGGTAGGGTCCTACCACTGCGGCCCCTCCCCAGCACGATCCCGGCCGCCATAGCTGGATCAGTTTTGGCAAAAGAGGGATATATATTTTGTTCGTATTTGTCTCGCTCTTTCTAGCTCAGCCCTTTGACAAGGTCCTTTTCGCGCTTAAGTCTTGGGGTACGCGACCCATGATGAGTTAATCCGTTAGTTTTGAAAGTACTTCAACCGACTCGTGCCTACTTTTCTGTTTATCGTTCGGGGACGAACGAGGGGTAAATTAGTATCTATTGTAACGAATCGAATCATATTTTGTTAAACTAAGTTGTCCGGTCCTGTACCTTCCCACCATAGAGGCGCTGCCACAATGGAATGGAACCGCTATGGCGGGATAGTCGGAAACATTGAAAGACACAATTTCTTATTTTCCCCCTTCCTCCTTTAATTTCCAAAATAGACGAGGGTCACCCTTAAACCCTCAAAAGGCTACTCTAGGCTTGGGTAGGAGGGAGAAGAAGAATTCTAACGTAAGAAAGGCTACAACCCATATATTCCAAGCCTTCCTTCATTGTTTCGCTGTCCGAAAGTCAGGAATCGTACTATAATCCTCGTACAACTGTTTGGTGCCCTGGTAGGCTAGGTTTCTTTATTGAGTAGTTGATAACTCGTTCCCACCACCTAAATTATAGTAATTCGACTGAACATTTCATGTTTAGACTTTCGAACATGAAGATGAGAGGATAGTAAGTGTGGTCCCTGCGGTTGAACTAGTGTGTACTATGTAGGTGGACTTATCTTGTAAATTTAGGGGTATGTGATGATTTGATTTCCCGTCAGTGTTATATATGCCTGTTAACTGCTTCATTGTATTCATGCATGTATGTGAGTAGGGAAAGATGAAATGAATCTAATGAAATGACTATTTGTGATCCATTGCATGCAAGGAACATGTTACCTGATTGTATGATACAAGTGTGTAAATCTTCAGCGTGGTGCTAATTGTGTTTGCGATTGTGGTTTATTGGATTGGGTGTGACGTTCCTATAAATAATTTGATCGGGTGTCACATTCTAACACATTATTGGATCGGGTGTCACGTTTCAACTCATTATTGGATCTGGTGTCACGTTCTGACATACTAATAACTTGGGTGTGGTTCCATGAGGACCATTGTTGACTGCTTATCTATGAATGAATAAGATTTCATGTGCCATAACTGAGAAATTAACAGAACTATGATTGATCATGCCCATCCTATGTAATAATGGATATGAGAGAACCGGAAGTCCAAATGTTACTAATTTTTGTATTGTGATGATGTTATTTGTGTTACTATATTGTGGTTGTTAAATATTTTCTATATCCAGGTATGAGGAGGTGCGAGAGTAAGAGGCAGAGTAGTGTGAATGGTGATGAATGACTAGGATCTACCTTGGGAAGGGGTTTCGTTCCAGAGTGGTTAGTAAGCCTTATTATGGTATACTATTTGGTCAAGGGCCGAATTGTTGTGGTAGAGAATCGTAGGCGTTTAGTAAGTTAGTTGGATGGGTTGGGGAGATGTGTGTTTTGGAAACTTCTCTATGTGTGATAAAAAGGTTAGGCCTTAATCTAAATCATATTTGGTAGCGATGCAAATAGAAATCCAACACTCTGTTGGTCCCTAGTTATGGTTAAGACAAAGAAGGTGCTCAGAGTGTGGGTGCAAAAGTTGGCTGGAGTATTTTCCTTATAACATGTTTCTTCTGGTTGATCATTTATATTAGGTGGTGGGTATCGGGTTGACCGATGATGCCTACCAGTACATGTTGTTGTACTGATACTACTCTTGCTATGCCACTTGGCATAGTTTTGTTGCAAGGTCAATGATGTTTCATAGGAGAAGACGAAGACGATCTTCAACAACTTCTACTTTTCTTCCTTATGGTGGGAGTTGTGTCATGATATTATTTTGTTTACATGACGTATCTTTATTAGTTGTTGTACCTGTTTAGACTTGATCATGGGGTGTTAATTATTCTAGAATTTCAATCTTGATTTTGTTTAAACTCAGTATCTTGTAAACTTCATGAACTTTCCATTTTATCTCTTATCTTCTTAATTTTTTCCACGTGATGAAATCGTTTATAGACTAAGGGTTCTCCTATCTAGGTGATAGAGTAGGTGTCCACACGACCCGGTGGGGTGGATCGTGACATTTAAGTACCATATATATCTTCCATGATATTTATTTACATCTTAAAATCTCTACAATTTTTCTCTTCACTTCGTAATACTCATGATAACATATATATACGTACCATTAAAAGTTGAAATACCAAAACAACCCTACAAAGTTGAGTTACTACAATAATACCATTAAAACAACAAATAAGTTTTTTCTAATAAAATCTAAAATCTAAATTATTCAGCATTAAAACATGAAATAAGTTATTTTTTTAATAAAATATAAATTATTCATTTATGACAACGTACAAAGCTGGTTAATAACTGTTTTGCTACCTTTTCTAAAATGCATGTCTTCTCTTTTTCTTTTCTTCAGAAAATAATTATTTACATCAACTTTTTTATGCATGCATCTTTACTTAAGAGATAACTTTTATAATTTTCATATATTTAATCTTCTAATTCTCATTTCTTAATCTTGATCTTTCAAATTTCTCAGACAAATAAAAAAAAGAATTCAAATGAGTAATTATTCCTTAAATATAAGAAATTAAAGTAGATACATGTATCTTTTAAAGTTAATTTTCATGTTTTATCTTTTTTTTTGTTTTATATTTATTTTAATAGTATTTGACCTTTTAAATCTTCATGTAACTTTTCATATTACTATAATTCTTGTCCTATAAATTTAATATTTCCAGTGAAGACTTTATTTACTACTCCTACAATTTTTGTGTGTTGGAGCTCTAAATCGAAATAAGTTTTTTCTAATAAAATCTAAAATCTAAATTATTCAGCATTAAAACATGAAATAAGTTATTTTTTTAAATAATAAAATCTAAATTATTCATTTATGACAACGTACAAAATTGATTGATAATTGTTTTGCTACCTTTTATAAAATAGATGTCTTCTCTTTTTTTTCCCAGAAAATAATTAATTACATCAAAAAATTTTACACATGCATCTTCACTTAAGAGTTAACTTTTATAATTTTCATATATTTAATCTTCTAGTTCTCATTTATTAATCTTGACCTTTCAAATTTCTCAGACAAATAAAAAAATGAATTCAAATGAGTAATTATTCCTTAAAGATAAGAAATTAAAATAGATACATGTATCTTTTAAAGTTATTTTTCATGCTTTATCTTTTTTTATATTTATTTTAATGTATTTGACCTTTCAAATTTCCCTGTAACTTTTCATATTACTACAAATCTTGTCCTATAAATTTAACCTTTTCAAGGAAGACTTTTATTTACTACTCCTACAATTTTTGTGTGTTGGAGCTCTAAATCGATGAAATAATGTCACAATTTGTTGTGAAAGTTGTGAGATCTTCCTTATACAATCATGGGAATAGACGAGAATTCAGTTATTGAAGCCATATCAGAGCTTGATGTATTAGTTTCATTCTTGTTTGTAGTAATTAGAATTATAATGAGACTTTTCTGTCTCTCTTTATACAGTTGATTTGTTAGCAACTTGCTTTAATTTCAGATTTTTTTTATATGCTCAAATATGGACTATTTGTTACGTTAATTTTTATTTAAGTTTTCATTATAGAGCAAAGCAAACCTAATTGTCTTGCTCATGCGTTTGTTTCTTCTTATTTTTTATTTTTTTTGTACTTTTAATTTTACATGTATACTAACTTTCACCTTTAAAAATGAATTTGATAGATTGTTTACTCAATTTTTTGTTGAAAAAAAGAAGAAGGTGAAACATATATAGCATTAGCCATTAGTTTAATGGTGGATAAGTCATGTATGAAGAGACAATTAAATTCTATGAAAAAAATAGTAGTATGTTTATAAAAATTCTGATTTTCAAACTATAAATAATAAGACTTTTTACACCTTAATTTTTAATATTTATAATTAAATAATTAGTTTAAAGTGCTCATGGATAAATATTTAATATAATATTTTGCACACATCCATTATGATTATACAAAGAGTAAATAATCTCCTATCAAGCTTTTAATTGATGAAACATTAATATTGCACTACGGTTTGCATAGGATTAATCTCATGCAATCTTTTGATCTTCTGACACTATTCTACCAACAAAAAGGAACTTTTAACACTATCGAGAAATTTAATTTGGCTAGCTGGTAACTTTTCCCTTTTGCTTTACAAACTCATTTTTTGACTTATAAATAGAGTTTATTTTATTGACTTCTCATATCATTATCTCGGTGCATTCACTTGGAGGTCATGAAATTGGAGTATGACAGTTAATAGCGAGACAAAGTAAGAAACCTCAATTAGACATTTAAAAAAAAATAGAACTCAAATCATGTTATTTAATAATATTTATTTTTAAAAAAAACTAATATACTCATAGGGGTTAGACGCGCAAAGCGCGTGCTCAGAAACTAGTGTATATATATATATATATATTCAAAAATCAATATTTAAGATAATATATAAGAAAGTCTTCAAATACTTATAGCAAAACAAATTTGTACGTATGTTTGCTTGATATATATATATATATATATATTCAAAAATCAATATTTAAGATAATATATAAGAAAGTCTTCAAATACTTATAGCAAAACAATTTTGTACGTATGTTTGCTTGATGACTCCCAACTCACACAAGTATACATGGTCATTCAAGTAATATGAAGTTGTTAGTGTTTAGATATCGATCCCACTGAGACTCATGATTAGTACTTATCTATTTGAATCTAATATAAAAAAAATGAAGACAAGTGTTCAGTAACTAAAAGGAGTTTTTATTTGCGTTTGTTTCTTTCGTATCCAAGAATTTAAAGTAAGAAAGCAATTGTAATGGTTGTTATCACAATTTAGAGAAATATTCTAGGGTTACGACTCTAATTCACAATTATGTACAATATTCAATTCATCAACTCGTTTGTTCATCTAGTTATTAATTTATGAGGTTAATAAAATGATTATGATCTTCCGAGTCTCTAATAATTCATTCACATGTACTTCTATGTCTATATTTCTATGATCAAGAATGAACATGCAAACACAGTTGTTTCTCATGTTTTGTAATAAATAAGGCGATCTAGACATATTTCTATCTTAGCCACAAATCAGTTGTAACGACCGATTTCGCTGTCATTGATTTTTTTGCTGTAAAAATGTACGAATTTAAAATTGACGGGAGAAAACATGAATATGCATTCGAGCATAGAGCTTGGATGGATATCACTTAGGAAAACATAGAAAGGACTTAATGTATAAATATATGTGATTTTGATTGTGTGATCTTAATTTGAATGATTGTTATGAGAATAGAGGCGGAGAGATTTCATGCTAATGCAACTATTAACCCAAAATAATAAAATCAAGGATTAGAAGGGATTTCAGGATTAAGACCCATTTCGTAAACTAGAAAGGATTCAATTAATTACAAAAGCATAAGATAAAAATTAAAACCCAAGTATTGTTTATCTCAAACAATACCCAACTCTTTCTTCAATACAAAACAAAGAGTTGAAGAAAGGTTTAAGATTTCTCATTTAAAGCTTTCAATCTTCACTCTAATGGTGTAGGATGCTTAAGGTTGCTCCCTAAGCTTGATAAATTTTCAAAGATGTAAAACTTTGGCCAAATATAGGTTAAAGATATTTCTAAGAGAGATGGACGAGTCTTATGTGGATTGGGGATCAAATTATGAAATTCCAGAACTATCACGCCCCAAACTCGGGGTGCAACTAGCACCTAATACCAAAACTTAGGCACAAGCTGACCGTGCTGAATATGAGGGTGATCTCAAAGATTATGAGATTAGGCTCATCAATCCTTCATCTTTTAGTAAATAACCCCTCAATCTCCTTAATGAAAATATTTACTTTGTATCCGTTTTGTGTTTTCTACATATAAAGTATCGTCAGGTATGTTATTTTTTTTTTTATTTCTGTCCTAACAATTAAAATTCATTTATTGTTGATAATAATAATTTTCTTTGAAAGAAATGATTGTATGTATGTTTTTTTTTTTTTTTTCTGTCCTAATAATTATGTCTTCTTGTTCAACCCTTACACCCTTGCAAGAGGTGTATTCACCTTATTGGACAGGTTAGCGTTTTAGGGTCACAAAATATCGAAAATAAAAAAAATTAGGGAGTAATAGAATCCCCGTAAAATATAAGTGTGTATTTGAGAATTGGCTAATATGTTAGGGGGGCATTTGACTTTTTTTCTATACAATATGATAATGTGTCTATGTACATTCTGTAACACTAAAAAAAATCTCTCAAACAACCATTACCACTTCTCTTATAACTGATCATCCAGCAATCAAGTTTAGAAGTTCATTATGTCAAGAGGATAAAAACAAAATGGTATAGGAAACTGGTTTGTGAGAGAACATATATAACAATCTAAAATTTTAAGAAATAGGCACTTGCCTTTGAAGATATTTCATTTTCTCTCGCGACTCTAAGATTGTCTCTTCTATTGTATCTTTGATAATAAATCTCACAATCCTAGTAATGAGAAGACAAAACAAGAGGCATTCAAGGGCATAACAATACAAGAAATGTAAAACACACCTGACTTGTTTATGTTGCCCTATTCGATGGACTCTATCTTGTGCTTGGTGCTCTGCAGCAGGATTCAAGCAGGGATCCATCAAGAAAACCTAAGCATAGGGCAAGAAGACGTACTGAACCACTTTTCATGCACGCACTTAATAGATGAATACAAGTAGTAGTTATTTATATATCAAATGAACAACACAACAGGAGATCTAACGGGCAAATTGAATGAAACAACTAGATATCCATAGAGAAGGAAAATGGATCCCTTAGATGTGATGCAACTGTTAGATTGAGGGAAACACCTCCAGCTTTGAAGCTCGTAAGCAATATCTTGCAATCTAGATCCTCAGTAAATCTGGTAACTGCTGCATCTCTTGCAGTAACAGATGTGGATCCAACTAATTGAACACATTTGATGTTTGACTGCCAAAACACACATATGAAAAGCTTCTTTTTTGTTACAAACTGACAAGAAAAGAAGGACGGGAAAATGGAAAGGAAGAACAAAAAAGTATCTTTATATCTTACCTTCTGAAGAGAATATTGTATCAGATCCAAAAACGGCGTGAACAGGCTGAGAAGTATTCCTTTTGCAGAGCCATCTCTTTCAAACATGAACATAATTTTACGTTTCAAAAAAGGTAGTAGAAATGAACATCAATCATGTATTTATCAGACATCCTTAACTTTGAAACTCATGAGGGAGTTTGATAACTTATACGATTCCACCACACACTACAGGACCAGGTCCTTGTCACACTTAAATGCGGTAAAAAAACTAAAGTACAAAATAAGAACAACAAGGATTTTTACGTGAAAACCTCCTTGCTCAAGAGAGGAAAAATCATGACCTGTACCCAACATGATTTTCCAATTGCTTTTCACTATCTTCAAGCAACAAGTGAATACAAACTCCAACAACTATGAGAGGATCAAACTCTTAATCGTACCACCTGTAACACCTGTACTACAAAAAGAGCCAAAGCATTAACTCTATTGCCCATTATATCAACCAACTCTAATTAATAAAGACTTCAATCACATACTACACAGTTAACTCTAACTATGCTCATTGTTCGCTGGAATGATAAAGACACAATTTATTCTTTTATAGATTAGAGACGGATCTTACAAGTTGAAACACACACAACACAGACTTTTGATCAACAACAAAAGATACACTTGATAACTCTATCAGGTCCCTTGCAGTTCTTGAAATCTTGTGGTCTTCTTGAGAGAGACAAAGGCACTTTTCCTTGATAATATCGGATGTAAGGACTAGGTAGTTTCATATCAACAATTGTATATTATCCTATGAACAAAAACAACCTAGTGTCCTCCCGTTGGTTGAGAGCTCTGTCCTCTTTTCCCGTGCTCACCAACCATGACAAACTTGGCAGCTTTACAGACGTTCCCCATTTGACAAAGAACATGTGCAGCTATGGTCCCATTGTTTGTTGGGATCATCAAAACAACAGAGTTACAAAGTTCCGTAATATCAAAATAGAAATACTGTAGAAATATTATTGTAGTAGAAGAATCAAAGAGTTAAGCACACTAGGCCTTCATTCCTTTCACACTTGAAATGGGGAATATATTTAATGCATAGGACTCACTTATTCAGGTGGCAAACTAGGCCTCACCACATTTCCTTCCTCTCTTTGTGTAAACAAAGAAACACGTAAGACAAAGCAAACTGAGGAGAATATGATGATAGTGTGAAATGTAATTGCATACCAGAGCGTCTATTTTAGTTCTTGTCCAGAAATCATCGTGATGAATTTTGTTCAAGAGGATGTAAACCCTTTGACAGTAGGTTTAGAATTAGAAACTCCCTTTTCCACATTATGTTCCAGAAGGAAAGGATGATCAACTACCACCCAATTAAGGAAAGACATTAGTCAAACATTTCCCACAACCAAATTTGCCTGAACAAAAGAAGCAAAAGAAAAATGTTTGTATTTAAGCTCATGTATTGGGAGGTAAAACTACACAATATCTTTAATAACTTTTAGCAGTCATACGAAAAGTTGGACTTCACAAAGCACATTAAATTAGTCTTCCCCAATCCAATCTTTATACTGATTTTACAGTTGGTTGCCAGATTTCCTGTGGTTACATAATTCCCTTGACCAAATTGTATTAACTGTCCATTATTATCGTCCAAATACATATCCACCCATCCAAAATTCCAATCTAAGACATCAATAAAACTAAAACATTGTAATACTACAATGATGAAACTATAACGAGAATACATTTATATGAAAATTACAGCAGAAAATTGAATAGGAAACAAAAGATGAAAATATAAAAGCAGCAGCAGAACAATTATATATATGCAGGATCAAACAACAAGAATACACATGAAGATGTTGAAAGCAATAAAAATTAGAGTGAGGATAGATAGATCAGACTAGGATTAGTTCTTCTGTGAGTATTTTATCCAGTAATTCTGGATGACTTATCCTAATTTGGCCTTAAATCTCTATTTATCAAATTAACCTGCATGACAAAAGGATAAAGAATGCTTCTACTATTTGCACTAAATACCTTTACTCCAATAAAAACTAGATAAATTGAATTAGAAGTTTTAGCACAGAAACTTCTATATAACATTCTCTTGGTACCTGCTGTAGGCGTGCATTTATAGAGCGATAGTTCTTCCTCAGAGGTTCATCCCTAGGATATCTGCAAAAATAAGTGGGAAGATATGGTTAGAAAAAAAAAAATCCGGTTCGTACTTTCTGCAGGCGAGGTAATGACTCAAATGATTGAGAATTTTAGGGGAAGAAAAAGAAACTAACCCAATATGTTCCAAAATTACTTAAGAACAAGTACTTCATGCATAAGACAATAAAACAGGATATGCAACCAAAAAAGGAAAACAAAAATGAGCCCATCTCATGAAATAGATTCAATGGGAAGACGCTACTTTACTGTGAACAGAAAAATTGCAGCAGAAAAAACAAGCAAAGTGGAACTTGCAATCCAAAAGAGCTCGATATCGAAAATAAAATATCAGAGAGCACACGTATCAACTTTGCAATGGTTTCTTCTAAAAGAGCTTGATAAATTTCATGTCCTTATATTCTGATAAAGGTTAATACCTAAAATGTCACAGAGGCATGTATAGTACTCTCACAAACATTATTCAGTATATGTAACTTCAGCCTAGCTCAACTTCAAAAGCTAACTTACGAGGGGAGGATCTATAACAAGCTCAAAGAATGTCTGGTACTTACAAGTTACATCAAAAGATCATATGAACAGCAAAATAAACACCATATACAAGGAAACCAATTGAGGAAAATGAACAACAAAATCCATGGATCTGTAAATGTATGACTTCCCTCATCCAAAATGATGCGATCCACTTCAGTGAATGCAAATCTGACCTTCTCCTGGACACATCTTCACCAACATTGGCTGAATTACCAACAGAACCATTGTGTCTCAATTTTTTCTGTAGAATCTATTTTCTAGCCTAATATTTTTACCCGTGGTATTGAGTTCTTGCTGTTATGCCTTGAATTTTTTGTCCTTTAGTCAGCCTCAATAGTGTAGTCATATTCCTCCAGTTTGTACATACATTTTTCCCTATTAGCGCCATGATAAACAAGGGTTTTGTTGCTTTCTTTAGTGTTGCAACGTTTAATCTCGCGAGACCACTGCATTACTCCAATCACAGGACATACAACAAGAGTTCCTTTTACTGTTGGGAGTTTCTGGGTGAAGACGATAATATACTGGAATGTTTCTTTGATTCACGCTGAGCAAGCACAAGTGCAATGGATTGAATAGTCTTCCCCATTCCCATTTCATCAGCAAGAATACCCCCTTTAAATGTAGATTCTTCTTGCTTTAATGACCAAGACAACAACTCTTTTTTGTACCTCAACAGTGGCAAGATAAAATCTGATGGTGGCTCAGCAGTTTCAAATAGAGACACGTTCTAAATATCCAAGTCTAATCATCTGAATAATTCTCAACAAGGCATGTATCGTTTTCTTCTTCCCATACTTCCCACATCAAAGCTGGCCTTCCTATTCTTTCTTCCCATGTTTTTGTTGGGAAAACGTGGACTAACACAGTAGTATATATGGTCAATATAATGGAAATAAAATGGGAAAATAATGACACCAAGAATTTTACATGGAAACCCTTCTAAATAAGGGAAAAAACCACAGGCCAAGAGGAGCAACTGATTATCACTATAGTAAGAAATTTTACGTTGTATAGTCACGAGTATAATACTCAAAGTAACTACTACACACTCAAAAGGAATAACACTCTTTTGATTTACCACCTTACTAAAATATCACACTCTATTTTCTTCACATACTATTTTCTTGTATAGTCTATGAAAACCTCATAGCTCTCTATAGTTTTCTTTCTCTGTTAATTGGTGTATTGTTGAAATGAGAAAGGATCTCTTCTTATAGAAGAAATTTGCTCCTAATGATGTCACTGTCATGAAAACACCAAAGTTTCAAACTTTGCAACTATGCTGATATCTTGGTAAGATTTTGGTTAAAAAGAAATTGTGAGCTTTGGTTTGGCTCAACATGTGTTGACTTCAACAATAAGCAACAAACTTTTCAATATTTGCTAGAATTCAACTTCCCTTATATTTATCTATATTTAATGGGTATAGACCCTACAAATCTCCCCAGCCAGACACATTACCAGAAAGAGGTATCTCCATCTTCTTTAGAGAGAGATCATACCGACAAGTTCTTTGCATAACTCAAACTTATCTTTCTGTATCGTATTGGTTAGCATATCTGTAGGATTTTCACTTGTGTGGATCTTTTTAACGTGAAAGGATTCACTCTCCACTTCCTCACGAATCCAATGATATCTGACGTCGATGTGTTTTGTCCTTGCATGGTACATGGAGTTCTTGCTCAAGTCCTTCACACTCTGACTGTCACAATAGACAACATACTCCATCTATTGCAATCCAAGATCTTGAAATCGCTTGAGCCATATCATCTCCTTGCCGGCTTCAGTATCCACAATATACTCAGCTTCAGTTTTAGACAATGAAACACACTTTTGCAACTTTGACTGCCATGATATAGCTGGGGGGGGGGGGCGGGCCC
>JAJOOR010018259.1:0-18396 GCA_036250505.1 Solanum acaule | reverse complement strand
TAAATATATATATATATATATATATATATATATATATATATATAAAAAAAAAAACTGGTAAAACAGTATCAACAATTTAGTTCGTTAAGGATAAAACGATAATAAACTCAACTTTACTTATATAAAAGTAATATAACTTTTGTGGGAGGTTCTTTAACCGACAACCACCACTATGAGCCTTAGTGATGATACAACGTTTTACCTCACGTTGCCCAAGGACCATCCTATACCTTGCCATCGATATAGGAAGCTAACACAATGTTTTACCTCACGTTGCCCAAGGACCATCCTATACCTTGCCATCGATATAGGAAGCTAACTTTACTAAGTGGATCCACTAGCTTAACTTTACGTGATCATCTAAAAAGTATGATCCGTTTAATCCCATGTTGGCGCATGGTTCTTATGGAGAGTTGAGTTAATATGAACTCGTGTCCCCAATTCGGTGCTCAATACTACTCCCAAAAATACTTTGGCTCATGCTTTTAAAACAACTTTTTTCTTTAGTTTGAGATAATTACTCAAAGCTTAGCCCAAAGGCTCTTTTGGAATCAATGTTCCCTTTCTTTGCTCAAATGTGTAAAAACATTTATAAACTCTTAGGGAATACTTAGTCCCCTTATAGCTTTTGAGAAATGAACTCAACTCTTTACTCTTTACTTTACTTGAAACTCTTTACTCTTGACTTAACTTGAAACTCGATACTTTTGACTTGACTTGAAACTCTTGACTCAACTTGAAAATTCTATACTTAACTTGGAACTTGAGCCTTAAAAAGAAGTTAAAACGTTCAATGAAGACTCTTGGAAAACCTTAAAGACTTGTTTTGACTTACTTACTTCTAAGCTTGACTTCACTTGACTTGGAAACTAACTTCACTTGACTTTGAAACTAACCTCACTTGACTTGGAAACTAACTTCACTTGACTTGGAATCTAACTTCACTTGACTTGGAAACTAACTTCACTTGACTTGGAAACTAACTTTCCTTGACTTGGAATCTAACTTTCCTTGAACTGGAATCTAACTTTCCTTGAATTGGAATTATGAATCCAAGGTGTTTGATCACATGTTATGGAGGGATTCTTGATGTTTAGACGTACTTTGGAGTGTCGGTAACAACTAGGAAAGATAGGTATAATACCTAGGAACATGCATGAGAAAGTGGGGAAGGAATGGAAAAAAAACTTGGCGTCCTTGGCGCTCTACAAGGCGTTGGGAGCCAGACCTTGGAGCTCAGAGGATCTACTGGGGCGCACTGCTAGGCGCGGCGCCCCATAGGGGAAACTTCAGAGTCCCTGCTGGGGCGTGCTGGCTGGCGCGACGCCCCAGCCCCTTTTTCCCCGAAATTTAACTTTCCTCTCTTGTTTCTCCATCTCTAAACCACCCTAACTTCAAGGGTTTCAACTCCAACACTAAGGATCATAAAATCCCTCAACAAGCAAGAGATTCAACTCAAAAACACAATCAAATCATGTACTAAACCAACAAGAACTTCCAACAACACAACCACAACCTCAACAACACAAACCAACAACACCAACAACACAACCCAACAACTTCAACAACATGACCAATCTTTTCTCAAAAATAAAATAGGTTTGATGTGTGGGGGAAAGGATCAACCCATCACTAAGAACTCACATACCTTGATAGGGATCACCCCCGACGAAATCCACGATGATCTCCTTGCTTGATCTTCCCTTTCTCCTCTTCTACTCCTCTTCTTTCTCTCTTATCTTCCAGGCCCTAACTCTCACTCTTACTCTCACTCTTTAAAATGGGACAAAAATTATCCAAACATCAGTCTAACACCTCAATATAACTCAAAGAAAATATTAGGGAAAAGACCAAAATACCCTTAAAATTTTCGAACTAAACAAACTGCCCTGTGCGACTGTCAGCCCAACTTCCAAAGGGCATAACTCACTCATGCGAACTCGAAATCAAGCAAACTCGGCGGCGTTGGAAAGATCATTCCAAGGAATTTCCAGACATAACTGGAAATTCACCTAAATCATTCTGAGCTAGGATTTACGACTGCTCAAAGTTGACCAAAAACTCACCTTTTTTCCATACTTGGCCAAATTTTCCAGATTCTTTCCAAAATGACTATTTCCAATTCAACTCTTCTTGGAACTCAATGTGCTACATCTAGGGACCTTAACTTAGCACTCAAGAAATCTTTATTCCTCGGTAAAATCTCACTCCACATGAAGGACGGCTCGAGTCTTAGTTCAAAAAATTCTCTGGGGTGTTACACAAAACCTACTCTAAATAAAATTAATAACTTAAGCTACAAAAGATATGTCTATTAACATAGATTTGTTGTTCTTCATGTCCTAAGTCATTGCTGAGCGTTTGAGTTATCTTGGTTAGACTCATTTTTAATTTTTTAATGTTCGAGAATATTTCTTCAACATGAGTCTAGAATCCAACATTTTGATCTACTTGTACTTTCATAATGCAACAATTATACATACATATTTCTGAAAAAGTCATAAAGTTGCATTGATGAAGCATCTAGAACGGCCTTCAGAGCAACAGTTTAATGAAAAATGAATTTCTAAAAGGGCCAACAATATTATTTTGATAATGTTTCAAATTTATTTTTCTCCTTCTATAAATTTTGTTAGAGTAACAAAGTAACAATAACGAAAAGTGGTGAACGTTTGACCTCAGACAAGTAGATTGTCTATAAAAAAAATTATTTAAGTTGTTGTGGTGTACATTTTTAACGGTCTTAACTTATTTATAACTAATATTGATTATCAAAACCTTTCACATAATTTTTTTCACAAGGAGCTATTCTAACCATAAAATTATCAGCTTGGGTTTGTGATAATTTGTAAAGGCATAATACATATATTGGATCCTAAACTTGGCTTCAAATTTTAACTTTGACCTCCAACTTTCATAGTGCACAAACAGACACTTTAACTATCCAACTTTTAAATAAATAAACACGCGAGTTTTGCAGCCAAAGAGAGTGAAATGCAAACGCTCCAACGTGTATTAGTAAGCCACTCAATGGCTGCCAACTAATTAAATATTTTACACGTCGATTTTAGAACTAAAAAAATCAAAATTAATTTTAATTTATGTACAAGAATCAAAATTAATTCCTCCTAATCTTTTCCTTTTCTTCATCATGTTTTTTTATCCTCTTTTGTAAACCCGAAATAGCAATTCTAGCGTGTTCAGTATAATCAAGTCCAGACCACCTAAAAAACTTGCATCCAACTTGTTTAAGAAGAACAAATTCACTATCAAAATTGAATCTTGAGAACTAAAATTTAAACAAAAAAAAGATGTCTTAAATGGAACCATACCCGACCATCTTCGCATTCAAGAAACCAACAACCTGAATTGTTTGCAGACCAAGAAATCTTCATTATAGCTCTTTTTTCACAATGACAAAAAAAATTAGAAGCCATTTGCACTAAATATGAGCAGAAATCGTTCTAAAGAGAGGAAAAAAACTTGGTTTGAAAGAGGAGGAAAAAAATGAGATTTTGATTTGGAAATATAAAGATATATATAAAAGGGATTCATTAAGGGTAGAGTTGTCATTTCAGCATTTTTTTTTACTGTTATGGCCCTCGAAAATTACTCCTAACGCGCGCAAAATAAGTGCACATCACGCGTTTTGCCAGCTAGGACTTGCGTGTTTATTTATTTAAAAGTTGGATAGTTAAAGTGTCTGTTTGTGCACTATGAAAGTTGGAGGTCAAAGTTAAAATTTGAAGCCAAGTTTAGGGTCCAATATATGTATTATGCCATTTGTAAAATACATATGCTTGTGACAAGTAGGATAAATCACAAAAAATATGTGAATTTTTCTTACTAATATTATAAAGTGACTTTTTTATAGTCGAAATAAAGATAAAGTCAATTTTTTATTATTATTATTTTTTTCTGATGTACGAAAAAGTAGAAAAAATGAAGTTTAATCGCTACATAAAAACATCACTCAGTTTTAACAAGGCAATTATATCATCAAACATATACTATGATAAATTATGTAAAAGATAAAAATGATTAGATATGAAGATATTTTAAATCATTCATTATATATTTACAATTCTTTAGATATGTGATAATGTCAAATCATTTAATTTTTGTTGAAATATTCTTAAAACCTACTAAAATTTACTCTCTTTTTTCCTTATAATAGTCGATTATTGAAAAGGTTGTTCAAAAGTTTAGAAAGATAATTTATGCTTGCACGGATAAATTACCTAGTTAAACGTATAAAAGAGATAAAAATTATACCTTAGCAACAACGTTTGTACTCCTACTAGACCAAAATAATTGTTAATCTCAACGCAATCAGAAACAACACATCTTTGCTTTTCATTATATTTATGATATTTCTATCACTTATATATATACTGCAGAAGAAATGTTCAATTTTGGAAGTTGATTAAGTTCGATTTTGGAAAGTTATTAAAATTATTTTAACAAATATGTTATGTAATCTCATCATTTAATTTAAATCTAAGAGAAATGTTCAATCTTGGAAAGTGATTAAATTATTTTAACAAATATGTTATGTAATCTCATCATTTAAATCTAAGAGAAATGTTCAATCTTGGAAAGTAATTATATTATTTAACAAATATGTTATGTAATCTCATCATTTAAATCTAAGACAAATGTTCAATCTTGGAAAGTAATTATATTATTTAACAAATATCTTATGGAAACTCATCTTTTAAATCTAACATTTATATATATATATATATATATTTAATTCATTTAAATATTATAAATAATGTTCCAAATCTATACATTGCACTATTTTTTTGGTATATTCCTCTTTATTATAAATAATGTTTCAAATAAGTTTTTTTTTTTTTTTGTAAATTACTCTTTATTCATATTCCTAATTTGTTAAAAGATGTATATGTCTCCAATTTGTATTCATGTCCTACGTCGTTGTGTGTGTGGGACCTCTATTTGTCAGTGCTTTTATACGGAGAGAGATAAATATGATTTTTACTAGCGACATTAAATTATTTTAACAAACATGCTATGCAATCTCACTATTTATATTTTATATCAAAGATTATATGCATTAATTAATTAATTTTAACAAACATGCTATGCAATCCCATTAGGTAAGGAAATAGGTTATGGCTTGCGATTAGAAAAGAATTTTGTTGATTTTAAACTCTTTAACTTTTCTCGTTCTCTCTAGACTAACAAATTAAATTTAATTTGAATGAAGAATACCATAAAAATGTAAGAAGTAATATAGTAGCTTCTTAATTTTGTAAATCGATAAAATACAAGGACTCAGCAAGAACCAGGGCCCCCAAACAAAAAATAATAATCCCAGTAACTATCTCGAGCATTATGCTGACTTCCTTCATGGTAACATCTAGATTGATGAGTTTGAACCAACGATTCATCGGGTTGAATTAGTTGATTATAGCCCACTCCATACAGGACTTGACGCATACAACAAGTGTAGTGTGGATCGCCACCCTGAAAATTTTCCCATGGGTGGACTATTTGGTTCACTCGCTGGTGTATACACCTGTCCTCCGTATCGTATTGTTTGCGATCCATTTCTTAATTCATTGAAAATGGTCTCCGGCCAAAATCCAATAACAAACATATAATGCAAGAAAAGATAATAGTCTGCAAAAATAAATAACACCAGAATTACAACAACTACATATATACTTGTTGATACTGACGTTAATATTCCAAAGTAATTTTAATTACCTTGATCCTTGTAGATCTGAATTAGCAATTCTTCGTCATCATACATTGGCCTAGAGATTTTTGGGAAAGCATAATCTATTGGTACTTCAGTGTCAAGTTGAACAAATCCTGGACAAATATTGTTGTAACATCCTGTTTTTTGGCCGCCATCTGTCTATTTAATTAAAAAAAATAAAATTTACTTATTCTACATGCTTTTGAATTATTTCTTTTAGAAAAATATCAATTAATTTCTAATATATTTACTGTCCAATGGGAGTATAACCGAGTCCGGCTGTCACCATAGAGTTTTGGATGTACCTAAACCAAGCAAACATCATGACTTTAGGAAATCAAATCGTCAAAAAATACTTAATAGGTTCAAATCATTGATTTGAAATAAAATCTTACAATCCATCCGGCTTGTATTTGCTCGAAATTTGTCGCATTATCCGCACTTTGATGAAATACTGTTGCGGAACTATATTGGCCAGGTCCATTTACTTGTGGATTATACAAAGTAACACTGGCTGTGGCACTTATAAAACTTTTTATTTCTGAAGATGCGTTTATGCTAATTCCTGCAAACTGAAGTATAGTATTACATTAAATTAATTAGAATAACTATTTGAAAATGAATTGTTGAGTATTAATGATAAATTTTAATAATTAAAGAAGTAGTTACATCGATGATATCTTCAGCAAGGATTCATTTGTCATGCTTAAGGAGGCATCTTTGGCGCTTTGGAGTTGTTCTGGTGTCATTCGTCGAATGGGGACCGTTCCAATCGGACATCCTTTTTTATTCAACCAAAACTCTTCTGCTTTAAAATAAATATTTTCATCCTTTTGCAATCGCTTGGCTTTGACTAATTTTTGTTTTTCTAGCTCCTTAGCAATTGTCATCTGTTGTTTCGAAAATCCCCATACGTGCAGAAAAAAAGGATGAATTTCAAAGAAAATAAAAGTAAACTTATATTCAAGTAAACATAAAATATTACTGAAAATAAATGCATGTGAGGGTTGTATTTTAATGACGAGGATAGAGATAATCAAAGAGAGATCAGTTAAAAAAAAAAAATCTTCAAAAGTTACACTATATATACTATATATTAAACATTAATTTTATACTTAATTATATATTAAATCTTCAACATTCTTAACAAGATTCATGGCTTCACTAATTGATTGGATATTTATATGAAATCGTCAAAGGTTAGTTTATTAAGAATCTGATTTTAAGTATGAATTAACTATATCTTATAAAGAAATAGATTGGGGCTAACTCAACCCTATAATAAGATAACTAGCGTGGATCTATAACTTTAACTCTTAACATAAATTAGTAACATTTTGGGAAGACATCTTATGTGAATTACTCGTATAAGATTTTTTCTTTTCAAATTGTTAAAAAATGTATAATTTATTTATATCAAAATTCAGAAATCATAAGTTTCAAAACTTGGTTCCACCTTTGATAAAAATACGAAACATTGCAAACAATAGAATTGTGTGTTATCAGCTTTTGTCTGTCAAAAGAAAAAGAAGAAAAAATCAGTTAAATAGTATGAGTATAAATCTTGCACCTTGATTCTTTCTTTGTGCAACATTGGATGCAAAAGAGTTGGTTGTTTATAAACATCCACACAATCATAAATATCTCCGTGAATAGTCTGCAAACATAAATTAATCTCACTACAAATTATTCATTAGAAAAAACGATGTATAAACTTTGTTATAAAAGATATTAAAATTATACCTCAAGGACGAGATCTGCTTTTCGACTAGACCCATAACCTTCAACCGAGCAAATGGCAATGGTGGTCCAAACTAAAATAATGAAACATATAGTTGTAAATATCAACGCCATCTATGTTTTTCATTATATTTCTGAAATAACTTATATATATAGTGCAGAAGAAATGGTTATTTAGTCAAACATGGTATGCAATGTGATTATCTAAATCTAAGATTTAAATGATGAATAATATTCAAATATAATTAATGATATTAATTCCAAAATTAGCCATTGCACAAATATTCTCCAAATTAATTAGTATCCATTGACAATGGACAATGAAATTATGTTATCGATTAATTTTAAGAAAAATTATAGAGTATTTTCATATATTATGAATATTTAAATAATAATAATAACAAAAAAATATTATTATTAGGATCCTAGTTTTATAAGATTTGATTTAAATGCCTTTAATATTCAAATATAATGAATAATACTATTACCAAATCATTGCACAACTCCAAATTAACTAGTATCTCTGATAGTAGACAACAAAATTATACTATCAGTTTATTTTTAGAAATATTATATTTTGTTATTTTATTTAAATAATAATACTATGTGAAAATACTTCATAATATTTCTATAAATAAACAGACCGTGTAATTTTGATATTTGTTTGTCCGTGGATACTAGTTAGTTTCTTCTTTTTTGGTACATTCCTTTGTTATTCATATCCTAGTATATATCTCTAATGTATAATGTTCTAATCTATAACGGTGAATCGGACCTTTCCTTATTTGGTTGTCTATCTCATTATTTAGGGCTCAATATAATCTACACCATTTTTATAGCTTACTGTATATATCAATTATTAAACAAAATTTAAGTGTAATATAAATAATTATTTTATCCTTCATAATATTTAAAATGTGCATAACTGTATAAGTTGTCCTTCATAAATGTCTATCAAAATGTATATCTATAGTAAAATATATATATATATATATAAATAATTAGCATATATCAATTATTTAAGCATAATATACATTAGTTACTTTGTCCTTCAAAATGTATTCCTTCCTACGGGACTATCAAAAGGTAATACTTACCCACACCTGGTGTATACACTAAACAAATGTAATTTTTATGGCTATGTGATTTAATGAAGTAAAATAAATGTTACTTAATTAAGATTAAGTAAAATAAACTATAAATTCAAACACATGGCATGCATGTATTTAGTTGATGTATACGCCAAGTGCGGATAAGTTTTACCTAATCAAAATGTGAGTCTCTATAATTCTTGTACAACTGTCTATGAATTATTTAGCATAATTTAATCTAACTATTTTTCTTTTTATATGAATTGTTGTCGTTTACCCCTCTTTTTAATGAATAATTTTATTTTTTTAATTTTATGTACGGTTAATAATTGAATAACTGAACCAAATCAAACCAAAACCAATAACAATCAAACCAGTAAATGTATATTATATCTGGTTTGGTTTGGTTTTAATAATTTAAAAATCAATTAAATTGATTTAATTTTGATTTTAACCAATAACCGACCCAAACCAACTTGTGAACACCTATGCAACTGACTATGAATTATTTAGCAGAATTTAAGTATGGTATACATGATTTGATTTGTGAATTGTAGAATTAGCGCCTTCACAATAAAGTGTATTCAATCTTCTAAAGTTATATAGAAGTTTGCTGCAGTGTTATATAGATATTTATACTCAAAACTAATTCGTCCTATTTATGAGTACCTCTTTTTTTATTTACACTCGTTAGCTTTGAATCGAACTAATTCATGAGAGAAGAGGGACTGACAAATCAGACTAGACTGCAATACAAGATATCTATCCTAGTTACTATGGACATATTTGAAAATTGTCCGGCAAAATGAACTTTCTTTTCTTTTCATGGAATTAATCCTCATTTAAACCCAACAATTACCATTCATTTAATATCCTGAACCTCAATTCGATTGACTATACAAAAATGTGTATGTGTGACACTACCACAAAAATCAGTTTTAGCGGCAATAGATTTTTCATTTAGCAGCATTTAAGTTAATGCCATTGCATCCAGGGTCGCTAAAGTCTTTAGTGGCATTTATATAGAGTGCCGGTATCTGACTTGTAAAATACAACATCAGATAACCAATTTGATTCATCCTCAGCATACAAAATACAACATATCACTTCACCCATGCATTATTCCGAACCAGTCCACCACACCTTGCTAGCTAACTTCTTGTTTTCTTCAGAGAATAGTAGGTATTGTATATATATAATCCTTTCATCAAGCGCCAAATTAAAGAAGCTAGGATAAATATATCCGTCTTGAGCATTGATCAGTGTTCTTGTCTGTCGTGGGCCTCCTCAACCCATCAGCTTAAATGAAATGTTTAACTATCATGCATCTACGTATCCACATCCTTCTGATAAATTACATGTACACCTTGAGTATCAACTGAGCTCAGAAAGTCAGGTTAATTAAGACGTCGACTTTAATTTGACAGGGGAGATGCAACTCATTTATTTACATTTCAGCTCCTGGAAGATGCAACTTAAAGCAATAAAATATAACTCAAAAATCTACGAGGAAAAAGACAGTGTGCGCGCAAAAGATTTACATTCAACTTCCAATCATATTGGTAACTTTTATACTAAACCAAGTAATATAGATACAAGACTTTGTCTATTTGTTCCTGAGCAAGTATTTCATTTAGAAATCATATTGAGAAACTCAAACTCAAACTCAATCCCAAGTTAGTCTGGACTATATTTATTCCGCGTCCAAATGGTACTGGCAATAAAACAGGACAATGAAGTATTTGAAAAGAGTAGAGGTACGTAATTGCAGTATCAATTACTACAAAAGATTTCCTTCATTGAAATATCCATTGCCTTTACAAGGGTGATTATTGATAAACACATTGATTGATAGTGGAATCTTGTAGAGTGAACACACCATTATGTCTCATCTAAAGAATGCAGGATTCACACCTCACAAGAGATATAAAAGAAAAATAAAACACATCAAGGCCAACACGAAACATGAAATTTTCTCTCACATGCTCAACATTCAGTGTATTATCTTAAGTATCGTTGGACATAAGTTTACATATACACAACATACAAAATATATATTGACCATCTTATCATACAATTCGTAATTTCAAATATAAGCACAATATAAAACTTTATTATAATTTACAAGGGAGTCACCATTGCACTTCTATGACGCCTATTAGTCTGCCTATACCAAACAACAAATGTCGTACAAAAAAATAAACCCAAAATTACAAAAGTCATTATTACATATAAATAATCCCTACTAGAACTTTTATCGTTGTTGAGGGAGAAGTTGGGAAGAAGAGGTGGTGAAGAGGGTATGTAATTCCCTTGGTATTCTATAATGGCCGTTGTAATTTTATTCGTGTCATACGTCTTGCTAATATTCGTTACAGCAATCATATAATAATAATCTGGATGTTGGTTTGCCTCGAAGATGCAATCAATCAAGTGTTCTACACTCAATTCAACGTAGCCTGTTGTAAATGGTTTTGTTAGAGGACTTCCATCCATCGCAATTACGGTTAAGTCGTGACTTGCGATCCCAATGTAAAGTTTTTTACGGATTGCAGCGTTCACAATTCTGAGAAGATATTTCTTCCCAGTATCCACTACTATCCTAAAAGTTCCTGTCCATTTTAATTAATAAAAGAACATTAAAATGAGTGCAACAAATAACTCGAGAAAATAATGAGTAAACTGGCCCATATGGACAGAATCACAAAATTTAAAAAAACTATGTTAGAAATCAAACAGAAGAGTCCAACCCAAAAAAACTAGTTTGATAGATAGGAGAACTGGCCCATCGATCGGATACGAATATTTTGATTTTAATAGATTAATTAAGTTTGATATAAATAAATTGAACTGGACGAGTTATACATACCATTGTTTGAACAAGGGTAGAAGTCACCAGGCTGTCCATTGATAGTGAAAGCATCCGATTTTATATCACCGCCTGAGTCAATATATTCAAGGAAGACCTCCTTGACATCCTTCTTCCACCATTCACCTAGCGAAATTGTGAAGAATTAATCAAACAAAAAGAAAATATATGTTAGTAAAAGACTTAAGATTTTGAAAGAAATTACTTAAAACTAAATTATTCAAATATTGATTAACTTATATACCTAAAATGATGGGAATATCGGCATGATCATCAGGCTTTCCGGGTTTTGGATGGACAATGAAAGCGCCATGAACAGTGGCGCGTTGCCAGATGTTCATGGCATGCCACCATAGCGTCCCTTCGTCGTCGTCAGATATTGTGATATTTTTTCTTACTTTAGACCCTGCCTCAACTAGCCATTCCACCTGATCAAACTTCACGTGTCTACTACCCGTGCCCCTACAACTTAATTTTAGAAAGAAAAAAGCAGTCACCAAAAGTAACAACTTAAACAAACAACAATGAAAAGTAGACAATTTGAATGTACCAAAACATTGTAACGTTGTCCTTCCCTTTGTTTTCAACGTCTAGGGCCAACGTTTCTCCAGCGCGCGCATATATAGTAGGCCCTGGGAATCGTCCGTTGATAGTAAGAATCTTCTTCGAATGGCAAAGCCTATCGAAAGAAGTTTCTTCAATCTGTTGATAGTACAAGATAAAATTGATTAGTACACAATACAAACGATAAATTTAATGTTGCAAAAAAAAACTAAATGAACAGACAATACTTACAACGAAATGAAAATTAGTATTGTTTTGTGTTGAAGCAGTGTACTGAACTGCGAAAAATATGATCAATACCAAGCTAGTGTTGATTTTTTGGAATGTCATTTTTCTTGTCTAAAGAGTTAGAGAAGTCTGAAATTTTTGAGAAAAAAGATGAAGAAGGTCTCTATCCTTTCAAGAATTATCCTGAAGTCAATTTAGAATCTTCATAGAATATTAAAAGAAAGAAGCAGTTGTCTCACACATTTCACTAAGAAATGAAGTGGAGAAATATATATAGAGGAGAAAGGGGAATAGAGCTCTATCTATTCATAAGCACAAAACTTTAGTTCTTCTCAATTTGGATAGAAGTCAAATAAACAGGTTAACTAGATTGAATTTGAGCAGGTTATTAAAAATTAGACGCAAAGATCATAAGCGTAAAATCATTTTGAGCTTCCTATAATACTTATAAGTTATAAACTTACAGCTTACATTTTTCTATATATGGTTTAAAAAGTTTTTAAAAAAAAAAATTCTTGTTGTGTTCATATCTATCTTTGTTTTTTCTGTTTCATTGATCAAATATAAAAAAAAATTATAGAAACAGAAAAATTCTCTTATGGCTTGACTAAGTAGTAGATATGGGATTGAGGGGCATTTAGATAAATTTACTAGTTTTGCATAGAAGATTGATAATGTTTGAATAATACGTCAGCTACATAACTAGATAAAATTAATTGAGAGCAATAACTACAAAAAATAAATAATAGTGGATCACTGAAATATAACTAATTTTAGATTTATCACATTATGTAAGACCATTAAGGTATCACTTTATAGGAAAAAGAAGAGGCATAAAATAAAAATTAAATTCAAAAAAATTTCCCCTCGTATGAAAACAAACAATTATACTTTATTGCTATCACTATCATATTGATTACACCAAAAGTAGGAAAAAGCAAAAATTAAAAAATAAGAACCAAATAAGTAATACTTTAAAATTAAAAGTTAAACATTCAAAAAACTATAAATAAAAAAAAATAGTATAAATTATAAGTTGTCGTGTCTATATGAGATATTGCTAATATAAGTAGCCTATGTTATATATGCAATTCAAGAAGCAAAGTTAATTACTCATAAAAAAAAGACTGATTTTTCTCTTCAAAAAATTTCCTCTAGTTTAAACAAATGAGATATAAGACCTAATAACCAAATACCTCTAAGAAAATTCTCTTTCACTATGTCAATTTTGTGATGTGATCTTTACATTTTGGGCTAAAAATCATAGTTCAAGTATAGCTCAAACTTATGGTACATCCTTATTGTATAATTGTAAACAAAAACATTCTTTAATTATTCTAAACTTTGCAATAAACATTCTTATGCTAACTTTTGTTAAAACTAACCGTTGAAATAAAAATATGTGTCAAGCATGTGATTTCCCCAAATCCCTAATTGATTTTCTCTCAATTTGGATAGAAGTCAAATAAACGGGTTAAATAGATTGAATTTGAGCAGGTTATTAAAAATTAGACGCAAGATCATAAGCATAAAATCATTTTGAGCTTCCTATAATATTTATAAGTTATAAACTTACAGCTTACATTTTTCTATATATGATTTTAAAAGTTTTTTGTTTTTTTAATTCTTGTTGCATTCATATCTATCTTTGTATTTTCTGTTCATTGGTCAAATATAAAAAAATTATAGAAACAAAAAAAAATCTCTTATTTAGATAAATTTACTAGTTTTTTTATAGAAGATTGGTAATGTTTGAATAATACGTCAACTACATAACTAGATAAAATTAATTGAGAACAATAACTACAAAAAATAAATGATAGTGGATAATTGAAATATAACTAATTTTAGATATTTATCACATTATGTAAGATCATTAAAGTATAGCTCTGTAGGGAAAAGAAAGAAACATAAAATAAAAATTAAATTCAATAAAATTTCCCATCGTATGAAAACAAACAATTATACTTTATTGCTATCACTATCATATTGAAAAAGCAAAAATTTAAAAAATAAGATAAAAAAAGTTAAAGACATTCAAAAATATACAAAAAGTAGTATAAATTATAAATTGTCGTGTCAATATGAGCTATTGCTAAAATAAGTAGCCTACGTTACATAGTTATTTCAAGATAGCAAAATTAATTACCTATAAACAAACTGATTTTTCTTTTCAAAAAAATTCCCTTCTAGTTTAAACAACTGAGCTATAAGACCTAATAACCACATACATCTAAGATAATCGGATGATGTGAACTTTACGCAAATGGTATACTTGAACACAATATGGGATAATAAACACAAACTATCAACCTTCTTGGTTCATTTTACTAGAAATTTAACATGTATGATTGCTCTCTAGAAGCTAACAAGACCAGAAGAAAAGAGACCTTTCTCTTGCCTTCTATACTAGTAAAAAAACACAAACATGCACATCTACAACTTTAGATGTCAATTGTCTCAACAGACAATAAGCACCAGCAAGTTTTTCAACAAAATCTGATAATTGTCTCAAAATTTTCAATAAAATCCCTACTAAATTTGATGGTAACGAGAAAAACAGAAAAAGGTCGGTTACAACGAGCCAACAAACAGCAAAACCAAAGTTTTAATCCTTGTCAACATGACTCAATAAAAGAAACCAAGAACTTTGCCACCAACATTCTTTCTCCTAGCCTCTTCATGGTCCATAATACCAGCTGAGGTAGTCAGCACAATGTACCCGAACTGCAAGTTGAAAACCAATATGCAAAGATTAAAACATAAAATGGATTATACAAAATAAAACTGCAAGTTGAAAACCAATATGCAAAGATTAAAACATAAAATGGATTATACAAAATAAAACTGACAAAGTACGATTTTTACTCCATCTGTGATCGCAGAAAATGTCTGCAATTTCATTTGCTTAGTATCAAATATGAACTACATATGATGCTTCAATCCACAAAATGACTGTTCAGATACTTCTTCAAAGAAACACACTTCTCATGGACTAATACAAAAATAACAGCAGATCGAGACTCTGTTAGCCAAGCCATAGGATACAAAACTTCTCCTTTGGATAGACAGAAATGCTTCCTTTACAGGAGAGCCTCAACTGGCTAGCATCTACAAAGAGCGCTTGCTATGTGACAATTATAAATGGATGGGTCTTGTAAGCATTACAGATGATTGCCCCGAGTACTCAAGATTTTTAATGCTTAAGAAGAAGCAATAATTTTCAAATATCATTTTTTCCCTTTGAAACAAAACTACTTTTTTCAAATTTCACAATGAAACATTGGTTAAACGCCCATATAGCAAGACAATTCATGATTCAGCAAAGAAGGAATCAAAAATTATTAATGTCTATTTCACAAGCTAATATGACCAAACTTGTTTCAACAAAGAAGTAAGGAATCAAAAATTAATACTGTCTATTTCACAAGCTAACATGACCATGACTTGTTCACCCCAACAATCATTTCGGAAGCTAGAAGCAAGGCTCAATTTGGAGATAACCAGAAATGGAGTTCCATATATTGATCAAAGTGAATATATTAATTACTATACCTGTCGGGAAGGGAGCAATCTAGCAGTCCATCCTTCAATCTCCTTGACTCCAACATCGAAGCGAGGACTAATCACACCACACTTGTTTAGCCTTCCATTCAGTTCGACAACAATCTTTCCGGACCTATGATCATCGACGTACTCAAATTCTCCGATGTAACCTACACATAGATAACAGTAAGAAAATGATAGGGTGATGCTAGCAGTGCATACAGTTAAGAAATTAACATACCATGCTTCTGCATAACAATGAGGAACTTGATGATGACTTTTGATGAAGGTCTAATCATGACCTGACGCTTTCCCCTCTTTTCAGCATTGTACATGCTCTTGAGAGCATCATTCAGCACACTAACTCTGACCATCTTTTCTTATCTAACTGTATCCAGTATATGCAATAATCAGATGCACCATCAAAAAAAGTAACCACAAAAATAGCTCCAAAAAACAAACAAAAAGAATCAAATGGTAGCAAGATATAGTCAATGTCCTCTAAAAGACACTAGGTTGACAGCACAAATTCACATGTATTAGTAACTATAGATTAGAAACAGACCAGCAAACTTCAGAAATCATGACAACAATATAGCCACGGTGAGGACTCAACAGAAGGCAACACAATAATTACCAATATACAGACCTATATCAATAAGCTGCCTTTATAAAAGAACAAGAAACAAATTCTCACCACCACCCATTATCAAAAAGCATAAAAAGGTCCATATGTGAGAGGGAGTATTGAGAATACATTTCAACAATAGAAGTGTGTTAGAACAAGATCACACACATCAACCCACTTACACAGAACATCATAAACTATTTGCTTAAAGCACCATAACCAATTTTATTGCCTCTTTTACTTTCCAAATTCCTACTTCCAATTACACCCCCCATTAAAACTAATCAACACTCACATAGATTTACCATAAATACAACTACTAAGAACCCTAAAACATAAATGGGTAAGAACCCTCACTAATTTCAACAATAAGAAAGTATGAAAAACTACTTTCTCCATCATGGGTCGGAAAAAAAAGAGATTAAAATCCATCAATTCACAGCAAAACCTGATCACATTTTTACACTCCAAATTCCTACTTCCATTCACACCCCTGTTAAAACTAATCATCACTAGCATAAATTTTACCATAAATACAACAACCAAGAACCCTAAAACGTTAAAGGGTAAGAACCGTAGCTAATATCAACAATAAGATAGTATGAAAACTACTTTCTCCATCCTGGGTCGGGAAAAAAAAAAAGACGTTAAAAGCCATCACATCACAGCAAAGCCTCAAAGATTGTCAAAAATGATAACATTTTTACTCTCCAAATTCCTACTTACATTCATCACTAGCATAAATTTTACAATAAATACAACTACCAAGAAGCCTAAAACGTTAAAGGGTAAGAAGCGTAGCTAATATCAACAATAAGATAATAAGAAAAACTACTTTTTCCATCATGGGTCGGGAAAAAACGAGATTAAAAGTCATCACCTCACAGCAAAGCTTCTAAGAATGTGAAAAAGATCACATTTTTACTTGATAAATCTAAACAGAAACTACAAGAAACAATGGTATTTAAGTAAAGAAATGCAGGCAAAGAGACACTTACGCTTTGATTCGGTAGAGAAAGAGATCACAAGAGTTGTTGCTGAGGAGGAGCAAAGAGGCGGAAATCTAAAGCACTGGTTTTTACTTATAAACGTAGGGTTTTAGGTTTTATTGTTAGGAAGAAGCACTTGGGCCCAAAATCATTTTTTGACCGAATGGAAACTCCATTGAGCTTCCATATAATGTATAAAATAATACTATGTTACATTTTTCTATAATATGGTTTTAAATATTTTAATTTTTTTTTGATTTCTTGTTATGTTTATACTCCTTCCATTCTTATTTGGCACCTTCTTATTTACATTTCTCCATATTAGGTTTCATGTGCATTGAGAAACTAAATAAGTTTACAATTCTATCATTATTTAATGATTTTTTGAAGTTAAGTTTTTCAATCAATTAAAATGAATTAATTTATTTTGATTAATTAATTTAATCAAGGAACATGAATTACTCACTCAATTTTTCTACGTTTGTGAAATGTATATTTTCAAGATAACTTGCAAGCATAAAATAGAAAGAATAGTATCATTTATGCATTAATTTTGTGAATGACAAATATTAAGGAACTTTATATGTACTGTTGCATTCATCATCAATAAGAACCAAATAATACTTCAAAATAAAAAGACAATCAAAAAATTATACAAAAAATATTATAAGGGGTCGTTTGGTTTGAATATAAGTTATGATGGGATAAGTTATGTTGGGATTAGTTATGATGGATAAGTTGTCCTGTAATTATTTCTTATTGAGTGTTTGGTTTGTTATATTCAAAATAATATATATTGATAAATTTTAAGAACAAGTTGTTTGTTTACAAAATTACCCTTCACTTTATTTAAACTTTTTAATTCTTTCTTTGTGAGCTTTAGTTATTCATTTTTTAAAATAAAACTTTTATTTTATTTAACTTAAATATTTTTGTTTATGTATTCCCATGATAAGTACCATGTGTATTTAAAAATATAACTTTTTTCTTATTTAGCTTAAAAATAGAAC
>JAJOOR010018258.1:0-24200 GCA_036250505.1 Solanum acaule | reverse complement strand
GAGTTCTTGCTAATGTGCTCAGCATCTACATAATTAAAACCTCTTGTACAATGCAAGTATTCAAAGAGTACTGCTTGTCCATCAGTTCTTGCAACCCGTGATATTTTATTGACAGCAGGGGAAATGGGTGTCTGAGTTGATAATTCAGGGACTTCAACCTTAGCATTAGGTGAACTACGAAAACATCGAATATTCAATGACGAAAATTTCTGGGGACTATGAGAAGTGGAACCCTTTTCAGAAATTGGAGTACTAAACAGGTGATTGAGGTGAGATATCATTTTACAAGATACACTTTTTCGGACTTTCCGAATTACTAGCATCTCAAGTTAGCAACAAAAGATTCTGAACCAAATTCAAAATACAATATCTTCCAAGAAACTCTCAAGGGTGATTCATATTCTACACAATTACATTAGAAATATCACATTAATGAACAATTCCTCAGCAAAAGATAGTTTCTTTTTGGTGATTTTTATAACTCAACAGAGTAGAATTGAAGTAATACAGAAAACCCAGAGAGAAAATTGTGGAATTGATACCTCTGATTGTACTTTGTGCTTCTCTGTGCCTTAATCTGCAATGCTTAGATACACAGAGGATTTTAGGGTTTTAGTTTAGATTCAAAGAGGAACCTCAAAATTCTAAAACCCTAGAAGAAGGAGGAATTAACCCCAAACCTTCTGTTCCCTCTATCTTTTTTATCTTTTTTATTGTTACACTTAGACCCATGTATTTATTACTCAGTTACAGATATCCCCTTATATTTTTAAAATTATACACTTAACTACCACAAATATTTGCTTGAACAATATTTTATTTTATAAGAGCTTTAAGTATTTAATTTGGAAATTTAAGACATATATATGTAACTTTTTTTAATATTATAAAATAGAATGATTAAAATACAAAAGATTTCATATATATATATATATATATTTATTTTTTTGGTAAATAAATAATTTTATTACCAAGTAGGAATTACAAAACAGAAAAGCAAGTTGGACATCCCCTAGACTTGCATCAAATAACTAGCTTTCAATCTTAACTATCAAGTCTTTCACTATGGTTAGCAACATCATCAATCAAACTGCCTTACACTAAACAGGATATGCATTCAGGAATTGGAGCACCTGATCAAGTCTTGCCCATTTTATTCCTCGTAGATGCACCTCTTGAACAATTTTCCTCACCAACATTCCAAGAGTTCTGATTATTTGCTTGAAGATACGTTGATTCCTCTTTTGCCACACAACATAAACACTTGCAGCCACTGTCATCCTGTCACATTAGCTCTTGTTTGTTTGCCTTTGCAGTGAGTATTTGCCCACAACACTTCCTCATCCCATCCTCGAGCCTCTCTCTGTATATTTAACCAGTGCAAAATCTTTTGCCACACCTGAGTTGTGAACATACATTGGAAGAACAAATGATTATGGCTTTCATCATTAGTTTTGCACAAAACACACTGCACCTTTTCTACGTACCCCTATGCAGCCAGTCTATTCCTTGTGAGTAGCCTTTTTTGCAGTGCTAAGTACAGTATAAAATTCCACTTTGGGCATGCGACATTATTGCAGATTAGTCTTCTCCATTCAACCTTCTGATACTCTCTCCCCTCAGAGCTTTCTCAATTTTTTGATAGAGAACCTGTCCATCTGCTTGATATACATCTCATTCCATTCAATAATTTCAAGTTCTTGATGCATTTGTAATATTTTCCTCACCATCTAAGAAGTTTTAGTTGCTTATACACCCATAAGGTCCCTTGTTTCCCATAGTATTGATGCACCCATAATCTATCTTTCTTAACACACAGATTCCACAACAATTTGCTTATTGCAGCCTTATTCCATATTTGTGCATCCAATATATTGAGTCCTCCTGCTATCCCAGGCCTGCACACCTGTTCCATGCAATTAATGCCTTCTTAGAAGTATTCACACCCCCTGTCCATAGGAAAGTCCTGCATATTGTTTCTATACATTTAATCACTTTCTTTGGGATTATGAACACTTGGGACCAGAACACTTGGATGGAAAACAACACACTCTTAATCAGCTGAGCCCTTCCTGCATAAGATAGAAATTTGGAAGTCCAACTCTGAACTCTATGCATTAGCTTATTAATTAGTGGCTGATACTGTAAGATAGATACTCTTTTGGTACTCAAGGGAACACCTAAGTACTTAAAAGGTAGTAACCCCTGTGAGAAGCCCAACTCTTATAGGAGTTCTGCTTGTGTATCCCTTGGCACTCTTCCAAAATAAATGGAGCTCTTGTCAGCATTTGCTACTAGCCCTGAGGCTAGAGAGAACTCATGAAAAACATCATACAACAGCTTAATTGAACCAATGTCACCTCTACTAAACAGTAAAAGATCATCAACAAAACTTAGTTGTATAATCTGCAATCTCTCACATTTTGGATGGAAATTAAAATCAGGATTGTGTTGTAGTCTCTTGAATAATCTTGACAAATACTCCATGGACAACACAAATAGATATGAGGATACTGGGTTGTAATGACCCTCCTGCTCATTTCAGTATTTTGCCTTCGGTGTGTCGTTTAGAGTGTTCTTGTAGCAATCAAGTCATTTATGACTTATTGGGACTGATAGTTCGGTCACCTGGTCGTTCGTTTGGTTATTGTGAGAGTTTTAGTGTTTTTGGAGCTTATGAACCTTGAACGATCATTTTCGATCAAAAGTTCAAGAAGATGATATCAGAATCCAATTCTGACGATTCCATCAGCTCCGTAAGGATCATTTTAGGATAGTAACATGGACGGCATGACTCCCGAGGTTTTCAGTGTGAGTCTGTGCGATTAAGCGTTTTAACTTTAAGTTTAAGCCTAAGTTTGACTTTAGTCAACATTCTGAGTAAACACGCTCGGACGAGAATTCCGTCAGCGCGGTCAGCTCCGGAATATCGAGTTTGGTCTAGATTGACCCTTCTTTTGTGTCCCGAGGTTTCTGATTTTTTTTCGAGCCCTTTTGTGGTTTTTGACTTAAAATGGAGGTTGGGTGTGGGACCCACTTTTTGTCAAGATGACCTTGTATGGAAATTTTAACTGCGTCATTGAGTCCGGAATATTGAATTTGGTATGGTTGCATATCTCGTTTGCGTGCACGGGGTTTCGAACGAGATCGGAGCACCCCGTCGGAGTTTTAAGTTTTTGGAAAGTTAATGCATAAAAATCTGCTATAAAATGCAGATATATCAGCAACCCTTTTCCAAACTTAAAATCCTCATATCTCTTTCATCTCTCAATCGAATTAGGCGATTTGAAGTGCGGAAGCTTCGTATTTTTGGTGGCTTTGCGGTAGAGTGTTCAGAAGCTATCGAATGCACGTAGTTTGAGGTAATTTCACGATAAACCTGACTGTTGTACCCTTTTTTGAGCTTTTTGTTTTTGGCATTCTTGTTTTGGTCATATCTCACTGATTTTAGCTCGGTTTTGGGTGATTCGAAGTCCCACATGTTGGGAATTGTCGTGGCTTCGTCATGGAGTGTTCAAGGAGTGTTGGGCACCATTAGATCCTTGTAGATTTCGAGTTTAGACTGCTGCATGTTTTCTTTTAAGTTGATTAAAGTGTGGTTTTCTTGCTTGTTGGGTTTTGGTGCGTTTTGAGCCTTGAATTGTGTTCCATTTTGGAACATAAGTTCGGTGTACTGTTTTGGGTCTCTTGATGGAGTCAAAATCAAATAATTCGGTACGGGTCCCACGATTCCCGTTTTGACTCCAAAATTAACCGTCTCTGTTTGTTGTGATTTTGGTGTCTAAACGACCGTACTAACGTTGTGATCCTATATTTGATAGAGTGACAGCGTTCAAAGGTCGTTCGGGAAGGAAAAGCTCCAGTAAAGTGATTTGGAGCGTGCGCGATTGGCCTTAAGGTAGGCAACGACTTCCTTTCTATTAGATTGAGCTTAATTGTGTAAAAACATGTCGATTGAAGTGAATTGGGGGTGGGTACTAGTTTCCTACTTTACTTTTATTAGATACCTTATGCTAAGATCGATTGGCCATATTTCAGGTATAGTATCATGTTAACATGTTTAGTAGAGTTGCATGTTTATGTGCTAAATGATATTGTATGCTTGTATTTTATGTGTTGTATGCTTGTTCATCCTTAACCGTAAGCATGATGTCTTTAATCTAGGATAGGCTAGCATTGCCTTAAACTTATGACCCGTGTGAGCTAGATAGCCTTGACTTTCTGTCGACGTCGTTTGGATAACTTAGCTCCTTGTAAACTGGAGTAGCAGACTTGAGTCTGATAGTTGAGCCTTAGATTAGGCGTTATCGTTGCATGTTGCACCTCTGTATCTTCTCCCTCTTATTCTACGGTTTCGACGCGTTATCGAAGGTTCGGTGCATCAGTAGAGGCGTGGGATTGAGCTAGGTTGGGAGCGTATCGCTGGCTGGGTAGACTCAGTGATTTCGGCGATCGCCCCTGGGCCTCTCTTTTTAGCTGGGCTGGGTGTCCCCGGGTTACTCTTTCTAGCTGGGCTGGGAGCTGACTGCATGGTAGGACAACTCGCGATATCAACCTCACCCTCGGGTCCCTCTTCTAGCTGGGCTGGGAGTGGACTGTTTGGTAGGGTACCCTCCTTGGGTCATTCTTTCTAGCTGGACTGGGAGTGCACTGTTGGCTGGGTGGAGTCTGATGGGTTATCTTGGTTACTTTGGGTTGGGATCCCAGTTTTCTTCTTTCTCAGTAGACTTAGCTTTTTTGTGTACCTGTCGGGCTTATGGGGGTCCATTCAGGTTTTATTTAAACTTGCGCACGAGTGCACCTTCTGGGCTTATGGGGGTCCAGTTAAGTTTAGTTTAGTTGTACTTAGTTTATTTCTGGTATGCTTGTGTGTTTTATTTTCATATCCGTTTTGACCTCTCTGTGTCTAAATTTTATCCTTTTTGATTGTTTTACCCTTTTTGCTCAGTCGACCTTTGATGCCTACTGAGTCCATGTTGTGTTGGTACTCATGCTACGCTCTGCATCTACTTCGTGATGCAGGTCCCAGTACCAGTTAACAGCGGTGATTAGTTTCAGCCCTTTTTTGCAGCTGTGACTCGGAGACGAGGGCTAGCACTTGGCTTTGGGTTTGTTCTGTCTCCTTCTTTGGTTTTAGCTAGTCTTGTTGCTTTTGAGACACGCTTTATGTGGTCCACTTTTGGGATTTGTACTCTTTATTAGATAGCTCTGTACTAGTGACTTCCAGGTTCTGGGAGGGATTTATGTATATATTTATTTTGGTTTGCTTCCACCTTGTTGTCCTCGTTTAGATTATTGTTTTCGCTAGTTTCTGCTCTTACGCTCATTGCTTGATGTTCTGGGTTACGGGTTGGCTTACCTACTGGTAGGGTATAGTAGGTGCCATCATGCCTCGAGAAATCGGATCGTGCCAAGTGTAACACCCCAAAAAAAAATTGAGCTAAGACCCGAACCTTTCTTCGTAGTAAGTGAGATTTTTGCAAGGAATTAAAAATTTCTTAAGTGTTAAAGTCATTAGATGTAGCACCTTGAGTTCCAAAGAGAATTAAATTGGAATTTTGCAAGTTAAGTTAAGTATGAGTTTTGGGTCGACTTCAAACGACCATAACTCCTAACTCAGGATGAGTTAGGTGTTCTACCAGATACCGTAGGAAAGATCTTTGAATTATCTTTCCAACGCCGCCAAGTTTGCTAAGTTTCAAGGTCGGATTAGTGAGATATGGCCTTTTGAAGATAGGCTGTCCAGTTAAGGAAAGTTAGCCGAAAATAAAGAGGGGTATTTTGGTCTTTTCCTTACCCAATCAGATTTAATTCGTTTTTAGTAATATTTTAAGGGTCTAATCCTATTAGGTTCAGTTTTATAATCCTACAATACGCCTAGGGTTTTAGTTGAGAATTCAAGAAGAGAAAAGAGGAGAAAAGAGAAAGGATGAAAGCGTTCGTCAAGATTCTTGCATCTTGTTGCGGATTTTCGCCCTGGGTTTAATCCCTAAGAGGTATGTAAGCTTCCATAGTGTTGGGTTCTTTCACCCACACACCAATCATGATTTATTCAGCGTAATTTCGTTCTTGAAATTTAAAGATTAGAGTTCTTGATAAGTGTTCTTGAAGTTTCATTAAGTTTTGATGTAAGATTCTGCTTGGGTCAACTTTAAACGACCATATCTCTTAGAATATTAAGAGTTACGTGATCCATAACCTATCCAATTAAAGGTAATTGAATCTACTTTCCAACCCCACCAATTTCACGTCAATCCAAAATCTGAGTAAAAAGTTATGACTATTTTAGTAACATATACAGTGCTGTTACGTATTAGCCGACGGGAATATATTGAAAATAATCGTTTTTGTCTTTTTACCTCCAAGAAAACCATCAACGAATTTCTTGACAAATAAAAAACTCAAAACAATCAGATTTTCATCTTCACTCATGAAAATCATATTTTTTGGCCATAGAGATTTCAAGAAACTAACTCGAGAATCTCAAGAAAGGTTTTCTTGATTGTTTACCTTTAAGCTAGGGTTTCAAGGCTTCTAATCAAGTTTTTCTTCAAGATTCTTCAAGAATCTTTTTCTTCTAGGTATGTAAGGCTATCATAGTGTTGGACTAGTTCGTCCTCACGCCCTACATCTACGTTTAAGTCAGTAAAAGAAGAATCTAGGATTTTCCCCCTAGATTTGAATATTCTTGAGATAAGTTGATTTTGAGTTCTTGAGTTCGTGTTTCTTTGAAAAGTTCTATTCCTAAATATCAAATTGCTATATTGTTATTGAGGTCCTCCATAAAATGAGATCATGAACCTTGAATCCATAAATTCAAATTCAAGGAAAGTCAAGAGCCAAGTCTAGGAAGTTCTTAGAGTCTTTTCAAGAAGTCTTTTGCAAAATGCTTTTAACTTTGTTTTAAAACTTAAAGATCACGTTGAGTAAAGAGTAAAGAGTAAAAGTTTGAAGTCCTTTTCTTCAAAAGTATATGGGGACTATGTATTCCCAAAGAGTTTAAAATGTTTTCAGATTTAAACAAGAAAGGAAACCTCGATTTTTAAAGAGCCTTCGGGCTAGTTTTCAGAAAAGAGAAATGACTTTCTAAATGAAGCAAGCAGGGTAACTGAGATTTCCAAGATAGCCTTTGAGCTAAGTTTTTGAGCACCAATCTCAAATCACAGAAGAAGTATGTTTTTAAACATAAAGAACTAAGTATATTTTTGGGAGTAGTATTGAGCACCGATATAGGGATGCGAGTTCATATTAACTCAAGTCTCCATAAACCATGTAGACATCATGGGTAGAAAAGGGTCATACTTTTTAGATGAATCATTTTCGCATAGACTAGTGGATCCACTTAATGAGTTAGCTTCCTATATCACGGCAATGTATAGGATGGGCCTCGGCAGCGTGAGGTAAAGCGCTGTATCATCACTATAGTTCTTAAGTGATGGTTGTTGGTTAGAGAAACTCCCACAGCAGTAGTAGCATGGTTCCTCAAGGGGTTCTGCTTAGTGTGAATGGGGGTATGAGACTTCATTCATGCATTGCACAAGTAGACTTTGAGAGAAAGCATGGTTTGTCTTTTTATGATATTATGATTATGAATTGACAGCATGTTTTCAACAGTTTTTCTTTATATTACACTTCTTTTAAACTGCTGTATTATTATGATATTATGATTATGAATTGACAGCATGGTCAGTATAGTTAAGAAGTCTGTATTATTCATTTATTTTATTAAATGTTTTAAAGACTTAAGTGTCTATTTTATGGCGAGTTGAATAAATTATTTTTATTCTAAGTTGTTCATTTGAGTTAAAGTTTCAAAAGTTGAGTTTATTGAATTTTATTTCAGTTTTAAGCTTTTGCATGCTTAAGTTAGTCTTCCGCTTGTAGTCAGCCAGGATGAGGGTTCGCTTGGGGACCAACAATGGTTCTTGAGTGCCGGTCACGTCCAGGGTGTAGACTCGGGTCGTGACAACAAGTCTGGGTCCCCTTGTCTCAATCCCTTTTTTTGCAGGGAAAGAGATACTGGGATGACCATTTATGAGTATTGAATATGAAACTTACTAGTGCACTGATAAATTCAATCCACAAACTTCCTAGGAAACTGCAAGTGTGCCATTACCTGCTTAAGATACCCCCATTCCACAGAATCATAAACTTTTTTCATATCTACTTTAAGCATACATCTTGGAGACATGTTCTTCCTTCCATATCATTTAACTAATTCATTACTAAGAATGATGTAATCATTTATCAATCTACCAGGAACAAAGGCTGATTGATTTTTATCCACCAAGACATCCATCACACATTGCATCCTATTTGTTAGAACTTTTGATATAATTTTGTATAATAAAGTACAGCAGGATATAGGTCTATACTCAGAAATTTTGGAAGCATGAGTAACTTTAGATATCAAAGTGACAGTAGTACAATTAATGGCTTTACACATCATACCTGCAGAGAAGAAATGCAATACAACAGCAGTGATTTCCTCTCCTATATTTGCCCAGGTCTTTTTGAAGAATAGGGCATTAAAGCCATCACATCCAGGAGCTTTAGCATCATTTATGCCCTGTAGAGCCATTACTACTGTTGACACCCAATTTTGATCCTCCCCGCTAATAACTAATTTTCTGAGTTTCTTAATTTTCAAACGATTTAGAATAATTAGATTTATAAAATTCAAATAGTTTCAAGATTAGTTTAAATAATTTCAATCAATTTTTATAGTATTTCGAATAATGAATATGTTTTATATAATTATGTGTCTAAATAGTATATTTTATGAATATTCGAAAATTGTCTCAAAAGAATTTTAGTTTATTTAAATATTTGGTTATTTAGTTTAAATTAAGCAATAGCTTATATTATTAAATTAATTAGTTTATAATTAAGTTAATTATTTTATTTCGTTAAGATTAAAAGGCTCATAAATTAATTATATTAATTCTTCCTATTTGAATCCTAGCCGAGTCTTCTAAATTTGACTCTTTTTGGTTACCTCTTTAATCCGTTTGGCTAAATTGTTAATTAATTTATATTGCCATGGTAGCCAAATATAACTTTTTCTTCAACCCACCTCAAGGGATAGCGTTTTGGACTTTGTTTTTCCAAACTTCAATTGACGCTCCCAGCCCACTCCCTCAATCCCATTTTTAAAAATTTACATCCCTTCTAAATCATCACCTCCAACCCATGTTTTTCCAGCAGCCCACACTCTTCATCCCATCCAGACCAGCCCAATAACCCCTGACCCGACCCACTTCTTTTTCCCATCAATTAAACCCATCAGCAACATTCCACGCTAAGGCCAAAGTCGCAGTAACAATCACAGGCGGCGTGAAAAACAGAGCAAGCGGCGTCAATCGCGAAATGCCTACGACGATGCTCTAACGTTCACAAGTTGACGGAGCAATACACGGAGTTTACACGGAGAGCAACAATGAGGAACGCGTATAGTACGATTCCTTGTCTTCTTCTTCATGTCCCTCTCCGTCGTACATTTTGAACAGAGAAAAAGCAACATGCGTCTGTCCCCATTTCCTCTTTCGGAATGGGGACGAAGCTTCAAAAAAAGGGTGTTTCCCTAAATTTGTGAAAGATTTTCAATTTTTGATTTTTGAATTTGGAATGGGCCTTGAACCCGATTTTATTTCAACCCTTTCCCCTCGAAATCGAACCCGAGCTCCCTGATATATAATGTTTTACAGTTTCAGTATGAGGGGGGATTTTTTTTGGGAGCTAAATTTTTATTTTTATTTTTTGAACTAAGTTAGGAAGTTGAAAAGAGAGGAGTTGGAAAAAAGAGACGTTGGAAGGAAAAACAAAATTTACAAAGATAATAATCTCAAGGCTTAAAATCGTACAAGAAATACATCTAAGTTACATTTTTTTTCTTGTTTCGTGGGTTGCTGGGATTCGCAAGAACTCTCCAAGTTCTTCTGTGGTCGGAAAGCTCGTCCTTTCTCGTTCTTGTCCAGTCGCTGCCCGGAAAAAGGTAACGCCTCTTCCTCTTATTACTCTTCCCGTCTTTTATATTTCGACATGTCGTTTCCAGCATTTCAAGGTTATGATGTTGATCATTTAACATTGAGCTCTTTGTTTGTCATTTTGAGTTCTAGTTCTGTTTTTCCTCTGTTCTAAGTTGTTCTTTTCATGATTTTGGTCTAGCCGGGTCCTATTTAATCCATGATTTTGAGTCGAGTTCCTGTTATAGACTAATTTGGATGCATTTAGTTTGGCTGTCGATTGTTTGCCTCTTGCTCCATGGTTGAGGATTTTATTTTATTTTTATTGAAATGGGTCACTGTCTCCATTCTCTTGGTCTCCAGAAGTGTACATCGTTTAGTTTCAAATGGTTTCACTTGCCTTAGTTTATTCCTATTTGTTATGAATATGCAATAATAACTAGTGTTTGATGTCATGTTATTCATTCTTTTATCTTAAGCTAGATGTGGGAATCGTGATATAGTTGTTTAAACTCATTTTTATTTTTTTTTGTATCTTTACTATTCGTCATTTTGATATCTTTTCACTTGAATGTATCCAGACCCGTTTACTATTGTTACGAAGTTGTTCTACCTTCCAGCGATAGGCCCTTCAATCATTTATCAAGGTCGACTTTGAGGCATAAGAGTTTTAGGGCCATTATCATAATAGTTGAATAAGATTTGCTGTTCTTTTAGCTCGAGTTTGTTAATTTTTAGTATGAATGTCTAAACGGGTTATATCCCTTATTTCAAAGATGTGATTTCCTTGTCATTTAAGTATGAGTAATTGTTTGAAATTCGGCCTATTTATTTTCGGGAAACCCGCAGCAGTGTATTCATCTTGATTTTTTCTTTAACATCCATGGTCATGTATTGTCGTTTCAAATACAAGCTTCTCTTTGTGTGTATGTGTTTCACTATCTAGTTGAGTTAATTGGGTTAACTATTTTTTATCTTTTCCTAGACTGTTTAAGAGTTCTTCACATGCAAAGTGCACACTCCGCTTGTTTCCTTTATCTTGAAGACATATATACGTGACTCTGCTTTCATCATGTTGGGCATGTCAATTGATAAGAAATAGCTATTCTCACACCCCCTCTGTTCCTATAGTGATCCAACTTGCCCCCATATAGATTTTTTATTTAAAAAATGTGTTCTGAATACTTTTTTTGGGGTAACAAAGATAATATATTATATAACTTAGTTATGCATCAATACTATAAAGTGTGTTCTGTACACTTACTTTCCATAAAATATAGTAAATTTCCTCAATCAATTTGCTAATTTATTCAATAACCTCATTTTTATCTTGCGTCTTAGATTTTAGTATTAATTTATAGTTCATTGGCATCTCATTTAATTATTGATTATAATAATTCTAATCTTATTACTCTTTATTTGAATGTGAAAACTCCATCCGAGTCCATTTCGAACTCCACTCTACCTACATATCCGAGTTAATTTTCTATTGACTCAGCCCCATTTTCGAGCTAAAAAATTGAAGAATAGGTCCCCCTAAAGTTGACGTACAGGTCCCGAAGTCGAAAAAATATTGGAGCAGATCGGAGAATTGAAAAGATTGGGCCAAAGGCCCACTCTTAATTTCTGAGTTGTATTTTGCTATTTTTGGGCCTAAACCCCCTTATCATTATTTATTATTATTGTGTTAGTTCTTAGGACAGGTGAAAAATTGGGCCTAAAGTCCAAAGGAATATTTTTCTTTTATGTTAGTTTAGGACAGGTGCAAGGGACTCAAATAGGCCAAAGGCCCAAAACGAAGATGGGTCCAAATACTGGCCCAGGCGGACAGGAAAATCAGATTTGGACCCAAATCTCTTTCCCTCTTTGCTTTGTTGTGTTTGCTTACTTGCCGATATCTATTCTTTAATCTTAAGGTTTTAAAAATTCAAAATCCCCAAAAGACACACATTCTGAATTAATCACTTAACTAAATTATTCGTCTTTTACTTCACTTAAATAATAAATAAAAAATTTCGCAAAAATACTTCACCTAAATAATAGGTCAATATTTCCCTTTTCCCTTTTTAAAACGATTCTAACTATAAAAACTGTTCAATTCAAATTAAGTTAGTCGAATTTAGCCAAATAATTAATTGTCGGATAACCACATTAGTGGACATTTTAGGTGCTTTTAAAAACCTTCCTACAATGTTAATAAGAACCTCGAACCTTTTTTTGAGTTTTCACTAGATTCATGTTTTAATCTATTGAAAAATCAGTTTTCTTGATTTTTTCTTAAAAATTAAGTGGGGACTCTAAACCAGTCCAAATTATATATTTTAAATAAAACAACTACTTCTTGCCTAGTCACATGTTTAATCAATTGAGCTTGTTGATTTCTATCTAGGATAGGTCCATCTCTCATCACCATTGAATTTACAGCAGGTAGTTGGGTAGCATAAGATCCCAATAGTTGCTTATAAAATTCTATGATTTCTTCCTCAATATCATTACTGTTATTTACCATTCTTCCATCAGCAGTAGTCAAGCTTAAGATCTTATTTCGGGATATTCTATTCTTCAAACTAGCATGAAAATATGTTGTGTTTCCATCCCCCAATTGTAGCCACTACACTCTAGATTTCTGTTTGAGTATACTCTCTTCAATGTTTAGCCATTTCTCCAAGTTCTCCTTAACCTCCTTTTCAAGTTGTAGGATATCAGTATTTTGCCCAGGTTGCCTCATAGTGTTTTGCAAATCATGCAACTATTGTCTATACATCTTAATTCTTGTTTCCACTCCCTGATATTCAGCAATATTCAGTTCTTTCAGAGCTATTTTCACCCTTTTAAGTTTCTGCCATACCTCATACATTGTACCAGTGTTGTGACTTTGCTGCCAAGCCATTTGCACTGTCCTCTGAAATTCTCCATGCTGAGCCAAGTGATTTAGGAACTTAAAAGGCTTATGTCTTCTATCATCTTCCTATGCCAAAACAACTCTGAGAGGTGAGTAGTTTGAGCATCCAGGGTTCATTACTTGCACTTCCAATGATTGCATATCTAATAACCATATATCATTTACTAGTGCCCAGGTGAACTCCTACCATTAGCTCTTAGTATTGCCATTCCTGTGTCTTTCAAAAAAGAATCAAAGTCCTTAGTTTCAGCTTCATGGATTGTAGAACCAATCAACCTGCCTCAGCTCTATGTATAGCATTATAATCTCCCATAGAAAGTCATAGACCCTGCTGTCTTAGGTTAATGCTCCTTAGCTTCCCCTATAAACTTCTTCTATCCTCAATGGTATGCAGACCATATACTGCAGTAAAAGAAAACCTACAGCCCCTTGATAAAGATCTCACATCCGAGTGAATCTATTGTTCATCCACTTCCACAACTTCACAATTTATAACTTGGGGGTCCCATAAAATCCAAATTCTCCCTTGATTACTACAACTATAGTTGTCTATTTTAGCCCACCTTGGTGCAATTGTTTTAAGTACTCTGAATGCATGATGTTGCTTCACCTTATGTTCAAGTAAAGCTAGTATACTAATCTTATGTGTTCTAATAAACAATTTCACTTCCTTATGCTTATGAACTTTATTCAAACCCCAAGTGTTCCATGTTACTAGTTGCATAATGAATTGGCTAGGGTAGAACCCCTTCCAAATATTCTGCTACCACCTTGGCCTCCACCACCTGCTATCACAAGTCTTGTAGCATGATCATGTAGTACATTGAACTCATTTGCAGTGCTGGTTATCCCCTTGTCAAACTTCAATCCTCATTTTGCTACAGACTTTCCTCTCACTTCCTTCTATGGTGTCTCATTTTCAGGTTGCTCTTGGCTTACAGTTTCATCATTTACCACCTCCTGAATAGTACTAGTGCTAGGATCATTAATAGTCCCTGGTATATCCCCCTGAACTACTTTACCACCCTATGCTCGAGTCTTCCATTCCATTTTTCTCTTCCTAGGTCTTGTTGTCGGCCTACCTGCTACTCCCTCCATATTTTGGCACTTATGTCCTACAGTTAAGCATTTAGGTCAATAAGTTGGAACCCACTCATAGCTTATCTCCTGTGTGAACAGTCTACCATTGGGATCTTCTACTTTTAATTATATTGGTAGAGTTTTAGTGATGTCCATCTCAATAAGTACTCTTGCATATGAGATTCGATCCACCTGTGTGGTGCATTCATCTGCGTATATAGGTACCCCCAAACCACTTCCAATTCTACTTAACGAATTCACACCCAACAGTTCAATGACAGATTAGGAAACTTGACCCAAATTGGGATAGTCTGCATTACCTCCTTGTTAAAGTCGAACTCTGGGGACCATGTTTTCACAATAATGGGTTTATTATTCAGTATATGTGGACCTGCATAGAGAACCTTATCTCTATCCTCTAGCATCGTGAACTTTACAAAGAAATATCCATCATTATGGTAATACACTTTGGGCTTCGTAATATAATTCCAGTTAGTTGCAATATACCTTTCAAGTGCTGCTATTGTAGGATTAGCTCCCACCACATAAAGGATTAGCGCATGCTTCCATCTTTGGGTTTCAAGCTCCACTTCTGTCTTGGATAGTTCCACCACTGTTTCACCATTGCGCACTATAGGAGCTACATATTGTAATGTCATCCCTTGTGCTGCTAATCGATTCCCTTGAAATAGATTCACCCATTTTGGCTTTTTCGGTGATTCCACCACCGGGGTTTTAGCTCGCTGAGTTATCGGAACATTTTCCCCACCTGGCTGTTCTGAATTTATCATTCCAGTCCCAATTACAGCGGTTTGGATTGGGGTTTTAGTGTGCAAAATTGGGGTTTTAGAACCCACTAATGCTGGCCATTGTTCTTTCCCTTCCATGTCATGTATGCCCATTACCTGGACCTTCGCTTTGTCTCCTGTAAGAATGGTCATCTTCTTCCCCCTTTCCCTCGCCATTTCAGATGTGGCTCACGTTAGCTCACCTAATACTGTTTAGTCAATTCTTGCATTATGAACGTGTGAGCGAGTTACATTTTAAAAAAATAATTATTTTATATATAATGTATATGAAATTTCCTTTTCTATTTTAGTTTGGTTTAATATTCTTCTGTTTTTTATTATTTCGAATTTGTTTTCTTCAATGCACGTTTCTTTAATTTGTGTAAGATTTTCATTATTTGAAAAATAGAAGTATTTTATTTTCAAAACATATGAGTAATACCATAATATTGCAATAGTAAAAAATGTAAGTTTATTTACTACTATAAGATAGGTGTATTTACAATCAAGTCATATTATATATAAGGGTATTTGGATTTATTGGGTTGTGGATATTATTTAACTTTATAATTGTTAATTGGTAGAATTAATAAATATGAAATAGCAAACTGTTTTTCTTTCTTTCATAGATCATTCTGATTTCTGAATAAGAAAATAAAGTTTTTGAATAATCTAGGCAGCAAACCTAATATAAACGGATTAAAAATCTCCCAAAGCTCAAAAAAACAAAAATGTTTTATCCATCATTCAGTATGAAGAATACATAATCTATGTATATTTTATTTTCTACTAATCTCGTGAGATTATATTAAATATGCTATTATTATTTCACTCAAACGAACATGGACCAATTTTTTTAAATCAAATTCCTCCAAAAAACAATACATGTGGAGAATTCAAGATAGGACGGCTCTGTTGAAAAATAGTATATGTAGAAAATTCGAAGTAGGCCAACTTAGTCGAAAAACAGTACAAGTGGATAATTTGAGGTGGACCAACTCAGTTAAAAACAATACGGAGAATTCAAGGTAACCGTCTCAGTATTTTATTCAGTAAAAAAAGCGCATAGAATTCGAGGTGACCAACTCAATATATATTTAGTCAAAAAACTGTGCGGAGACTTCAAGATGACCGACTCAATCAAAAAATAATGTAGAGAATTTGCGGCAACCGACTCAGTATTGATTATACAGAAAATTCTAAACAACCTACTAATTCAAGATAGCCGATTCAGTTGAAAAATAGTGTGGAGAATTTGAGACGACCACACAAAAACTTGTAGAAGAACACAAAGAGTAGAGATCAAATACATACGAATACTTCAATTTAGCTCAAAATTTAAGTTATTTCTATGGAACACTTGTATCACTCAAAATTTAAGTGGTCTCTATTAATACTAAATTACTAATAATAATTAACTACGTACGTGCCGTCATTAATAATCATATTTTGAACCTAAAATATCATATGTAATCAATTAATTAGCTATTTTTATCACGTTTAAATGCAACTCCTAAATTTAATAAGTCCTTATTAAGAGCACATAGACTAGCAAAGATTAAATTGAGAAAAAAATCAACACAAAAGAATATTATTATAAAAATTGAGAAGGAAGAAATTCTCTAAATATTTCTATCCCACCAAATGAAAGAACTTGCCTATAAATAGGTTTAAAAAAATGAAAAAACTCCGTCCATTTTTAATTGTCAAGGTTTCCTTTTTTAAGTCAAACGATAAGTTTTTTTACTAACATTTTACAATGTATTTCTTCTATCATATTGATATGTAAAAAATTACTACAATTTATAGTACTTTTCGTATAGGTTTTGTATATCTAAATTCTTTGTTTAAAATATCAAATTATAATGTAATCTACTTTCACTTTAAAAAATAGTTAAATTAATTTTCGAAAAGCGTAACATGACAATTAAAAATGGACGAAGAGAGTACAAGAGTAAGAGTAAAGGCTCCAACGAATAAATGATTATGACCTATTAATGGTTTGTTACCATTGCCAGAATTGTTAATATATTAGAATATTATTCAATATATATATATATATATTATCCTAGTTTTCACTGTTTTACTTTTTTTGCTGATTCGAATCCATAACCGTAAAATTAAAAATAGAGGGCTAGAAAGTGTTTACTATATGACTTATGAGCAACCCCTTGTTGGTAAATAATTTAAACCTTTTAAAAATTATAATACAATAAAGTATGAATTTTAATTTGCAACATATTTTTACAAAAATCATAGTATTGTTGGTTAATTTATATAAATGGCACCAACAATTTAATTTCAATAAATAACTTTTAACCGCAACTTTTTTTTATTAGTATATTCTTATTTGATTAATATTTACGGTTAATTTAAAATGACTTTTTTTTATAGACATCCATAGTATTATTGGCAAATTTTAATAAATGACAATTACTTGATTCAGTTATGGCTAAAGTCATGAAACTTCTTAAGTTATAACCATAAGTTTTTCCTTTGTTATCAAAACTTTTATATTCTTGTTGCCATATATTAGGGGTAATACATTAAATTTAGAATACAAACATAATTGGTAATAATAATATTTTCATATTGGTAACACATTTAATTGTATCGACAATTTGGGTGGATTGTGGCTGCCCAACATTTAGTTATTTTTTCCCATTTTTTCACTAAAAGCAAACATTTAGTTATATTTTTCCAGTTTTCGTTTAATTTTTTTTGGTAGGGGTGCTTTCCTCTAAATACAGTCTCCTATGTGAACGAATTCGAATTAATCGGACTCTAACACAAAGAAGGGATAGAAAAAAGAAAAGTGACACCTTAACTTAATAGCTCCATTTCTTGTTCCTGATCGGAAAGTACGCTCAGCCCCTGATACATCACTATTTCTTAATCGTTGCATCCAAGGATAATGAATCGGTTGGCTCTTAGAGTATAGTCTCTCTCAGGGTTAGCGATAAGAGTACACCGGCCCGTATGGTAGAGGGCGAACTAAGAATTTCATGCTTGCAAGGAAGTGTGCAAACTAATACCAAACACCAATTGAAAAACAAAAAAAAAATGTTTTTTCTTCTTAATTATTTTGAGAAAATCACACAAATACAAAAATGATAATTCTAAAAGTTACAACTAATTTTGGAATTTATATATATAATCTTATCCAAAATTTTAACTATATAATAACAGTGTACAACTTTTTATATCCTATAACATCTCTCATAAGTATGAGGAGATATGCTTTCGCCTAAGATTATAATACCATATTCTTCATTATTATAATAGATACAAAGTTGAGATTAATTAATTTTATTAAACATAACTCATATCAAATCTAGTATCAAATTTAATGACCTCAATTATAGAAAAACTGTTATTGATCAAAATCCCATCTGCATCGAAATTAACAAATTATCCATAGATTCACCAAAATGTTTGTATATCCTTCATTGTTTCTTAAAGTACATGAAATAAGAAAAGGAAAAGGTAGAATATACCAAAATTAGAATGAAATTACTTAAAGATAAAGTATATGAGTAAATGTAACGTCTAAAAAGAGTAAAAAAATACCAAAATTAGTATTCATGTAACTTTCCCTTCAACCCCCTCCCCCATGGGTATCCTCTATTGCCGTAATAGACTATTTTAGTTTTCATTCCAATAGTTTGTTTTTGATCAAACTTTTAAGAGGTCAAAAGATTGCGTTTATTTTTAAAAAAAAGATCTTTCTTGAAAAGCATTTTTAAAAAAATACATGCACTTTAAAAGATTTGATTAGATATAATCGTCGTTCATATAAGTGATTTGAATTTTTATTAGCAAATACAAATTACTCTTCTTACCATTTTTTTTTAAAAAAACACTTCTTTGAAAAATATTTTTTCAATCTAAGCTTTCTTTTTGGATATTAATGTTGTCAAGCTCTTTCCTCGTCTTCTCTCTTTTCAATTGTTTGTCCACACTAACATTAGAATAAGACAAATCAATGCATATATTATGTGTTTTGATTTGTAAATAACTTTTTTATCACTTAATCATTGTTAATTATATACACGCTGACAAACACAAAATTTTAGCTCTTTTTTTCTCTAATCCTTAAATTAGATAAACAAAGTTGCTCGAATGGTAATATCCCTCACTTTCAATTCTAAGGTTGTGAGTTCGAGTCACCAATGGAGCAAAAAAATAAAACAAAGAAAATCTTTGAATTTAACTACTTAATTTGATACAATACACTAGTACACTGCAATACTTATATACTTTTATTAATACAAGAAGTCTATTACATCTCCAACTACTAAAACAAAATATGCATATTCATTGCTCTTATTTGTTAAGTTAAAAGTATTGCACTTTACACAAGCATCTGCACAAGTTGAAACATTCAGACCAGATAGTCCGATGGCAAAAGTTGCATCATGATACATTTCCACCTCAAAATATTTAATGGCATTTAGGACGAAATAATGCAAAATAAAATTGTAGTTTTTATCGCAAACTTGAAGGCATTCTTCGCAAACTGAATGATAATCTGGAAATTTATTTTCGATCATCATTCGCTTGACATAAACAATGATATGTGTGGTCTTGTGTAAAGCCAAATAAAGCATTATACGTGCAAGACCTTTAGCATCTTCATTCACGCTATAAGGATTTGACGTGAGAGATTCATTACAAAGTTTATAATCTTGAGTTGCCTTACAAATAGAATCTATAACATTTGCTGATGAATTGTTAAGTAGATGGAAGAAAATAAGAAGAAGCAATTTTTTTTCCATATATATATTTTTTATTTTATTTTTGCTCTTTTTCTCCCACTCCAATTGTACTAGTTCCCATCCCTCAAATATATATAGGAGAGAAAATCACACAATGTTTGAAAATAAAATAAAATTTGTCATATCGGACTATATGAACTTTTAAAATAAATAAATATTTATATATAGGGGATAATCAAATATAATCCACTTTATGGTTACTAGATTTAACAACATTGATTATTGTTGACTAAATTTGTGAAAACGTTTGTTTTGGCAATAAATTGGTGGTTAGAAAATTCATCCTATTACTATTTGCATTTCACATTTACAATGCTCTTGACGCATGCATTGCGTGTGTATCCTATATTAACGAGTACTCATTTTTTTAAGGATAGTGTGTTATAAAAATGTTTTTGAATTATAAAACCAAAATTAAAGATAAAAAAAAGGTAAATTCTTACAAATAATAAATGTCATTAGTATACTATATTAATTCAACAATTAACACTGTAATTTTAAGCAATAGTTTGATGATAAATTTTCAAATATTTTTGTAAAATTAGATTTGGATTGAAGTTTCAACACATGTTTGATCATAGTTTTTGAAAACATATTTATTTTTTTAATAAAAAAACACATGAAACATTATCTGTACCCATAAATTTTAAAAGCTATTAAAAATATCCGTAAGTTCGACACATTTTTTTTTAATTTTAATGATAAACTAGATAATACATTATCCAAAAATCATAAAATGATACTTTAATAAAAGCTATAAATAACACCATTACCAACTACTATAATTCGTTAAATTATAATTAATTAGGAATATCCATTGGTAGAAATTAATAAATACTTAATAATAATTTTAACTATAGTAACTAACTATTCTTTAATATAATATTTCTACTTTCTAGAATAATCTCTTCATAGCGAGCATGCATTTTCAGATCAAAAGTTATTTAATGAGGAAAAAGTGTAGATAAAATTAGTTGGAGTCATAAATTGATGGACTTTTTTTTATATAAAACATAAAATTTGGGATAAGTTTTAAATTTTTTAAAAGAACTCAACAATTATATTTTAGCCCAATTTTTTTTTTTTTTTTTTTTTTTGGCTTTTCATCTATTTTAGGGTGACAGTTGATTTTACGTTTATATCCCTAATAAGTTTTCATAATTCGACATTACCCTCTACGATAGCCGTAACCTATTTTTCTGTCTCTTCCTCGTTTCTTCTTCCTTTACTCCATCTCTGCACACGTTTTTTTTCTGCTGCGATTTCAGTGGCGAACGGTAAGCTTCACTCTCGTGTTTTCTCTCGCTGCATTTTTTCTATGTGATATTAGTTACCTTATCAGCTTTCTGCGTTTTTTTCACTGCTGCTTTACTTTTTATTTGCTTTAAATCTTCAAACAACGAGCGTCATCATATGTTGAGTTTTTCAGGTTGTTGTTGTTGATAGGAGTTTTCTTCTTTCTTTTCTTTATATCGTTGTTTTGGCTGTTTTTTGCAAGTTAATTTTTATGGTAGTTTGATGAGTGAATTGCTAAGATGAGGAAAAAGAAGAAGGTAAAACTATGAAAAACATCGATTTCAGCTACTTCCTACTTTAAAGTCCCACTGATGAGAGGAATTTGAATTATGCAATAAATTAAAATATAGAGATCTCACTTTGCACAAATCCAACTCAAACTTGATTGCATATGTAGATGTAATTAGGATAGTTGGTGTTTTGTACGCATGTGAAGCATCCCAAGGGAGTGAAAATAAAATATCAACGGAAAAATTTTCTCCTCCCTCGCTCACTTCCTTACAGCCACCTTCTCACCTCAACTGCTCGAGCATGTGCCTTTTAAAGCAAATGCTACAATATAAAATTTGTTACAATGAGATATAAGAAGCTTTGGATAAACTTTGGGAGTGTGAAGTTTCTCTTTGTGTAAATTTAGGAACTAAAAGCTACGAGTTCAACAAACATCTTGTATAAAATTATATACAATTTTGAGATGGTTCAGACTTGAGTAGGTGTTGCGGAGAATTTGAGGAAGAGAAAGATAACTTGTGTTAGTTGGTGTTTCATGTGCAAAGAATCAGGTGAAGATGTGAATCTTCTTCTACATTGTTGGATAAATTCTTGTTTATGGTGGAAAATTTTGAGATGGTTTAGACTTGAGTGGGTGATGCTGAGTACTATGAAAGAAACAATGTTAAGTTGGGCATTTAGAAGTAGGAAGAAAAGATGCAAGGAATGAGATGTTGTTCCTCTAGCACTTATGTGGATCATATGGTTAGAGAGGAATAGAAGAGCTTTTGATAGATCAGAGAAAGACTTTGTACACTTGAGTTGCACCCATAGGTTTCCTACATGTATAGATGAATGGGTGTTATTTGTAGAAAACATGTCCTCTTCTAAGGTTGTCTGCTTTTGGTGTACTTTTTGTATACTCCCTTATTTCGAGCGGAGAATCTAACAGAGACATTACTGTGGATATTCTGACCAAAAAATGTGACATTCCATGCCCTCGGAGAGTGCTTTGTCGTGCTAGGTCACTGACATATTAGCATTTGCCCTTTGTTTAATGAAAGTGTTGTAATCTCTTTTATAGTATTAACAGATTTAAGGATATTTCACTCATTTTAACAGATAAAGTACTTACTAGCACTTACCAAACACACCAACAACTGTTTTTTCAGCTTCAACACTTTTAGCCAAGTGCGTACTGCTTATTTATAAAATCAGCTCCAACACTTGAAAAGTGCTTTTCAACACTTGCTGCTCAAAAGCTACTTAATTTCTGCTAATTAAAATGGGCTCTAAAAATTGAACCTGTTTAGTGGGAACCGCTTTCAGCCCTGAAATTCTTGCCACCACTCCCGCTGCTAACTTGCTCTTTTCCCATCTCTTCCTGCAGCTAACTCCTCATTTTTTGTTTATCTGACAGAATCAAAGGTATGCTTCCTCTATCTTCTCTGTCTTTCTTTGTACATACTTTCTCTAATTTTTATGCTGAGTAGACAACAACACTTTCAGAGCATATATTATACATATTTATACGTGGAGACAGAGGCGAAAGACAAGAAACAAGATGGGGAAAGTATCTTACATGAAGCTGAAGGGTAGCCAAAACTTGAGAATACGTCTTTTACTGGCAACCCTTTCTACCAAATCGATTATCATCGAGGATATACGTGCTGATGCTACTTGGCCTGGCCTTCGTCCACATGAGGTCTCTTTCCTCCGCCTCCTTGAAAAAGTCTGTGATGATTGTGTTGTTGAAATCAATGAAACTGGTAAACTTCTGCTCCACCATTCCATGATTGCTTATATTCTGTGCTAAAATTGGTTCTTTGTGGATATTGGAGTTAGAGTTTAACTGGCTATTTTTGGCAGGCACAAAACTGAAGTACAAACCAGGAATTATTATGGGAGGAAGACATTTAGTTCATGATTGTGGTGTCAGTCGCTCCATTAGCTACTTCTTGGAACCGTTGATTGTGCTCGGTTTGTTTGGAAAGAAACCACTCACCATCAGGCTTAAAGGCATGCCTTTACTCTCCTTTTGATCCACTTTTACTTCTTTAATTTTTCTTAAAGGTGGTTTGGTGTTTATTTTTCCCTTCAGCTGTACTTTCAACTTATTGCATTAGGCGTTTGGGCATGATTTGATTGAGATTTGAAAAAAGTAGTATTTGAAGTTAAATTGGAAAAAGGTATTTCGAAGCTGAAAGTCGTGTTTGGACATGAAAACAAAGTTGAAGTTGTTAGTGAAAAGTAAATAACTCGAAAAAACCAATTTTCAAACTTCAAATTCTATATTTCAAGTTTGAAATTGAAATAATGGGACAATTTAATAAACAAATACTTATTTGAAATGTATATTAGTTCAAATATTCTGAATCTTGTTCATGGCCAAACGACTCCTTAAATACTAAGTGGGCACGTGAACTGAGGTGTCTTTTTATAGATAAATTTTTTCCAAACAACTTAATTGGATTAATCATCTGGAATGTTCAGTACGGCATCTTATCTCTATGTTATTTTTCAAACCTTAATATATCACATATTTTCACAGTTTTCTTTGGCACTCCAATCCCCTAGTCGTATTCCTAAAACATCCTTGAACCAGTTTTCCTCATCTTAGCTCCTCCCCAACCTTTGCCTGGTTTTATCAATTCTCTCAGTCTGCTGCTGAAAGCGTTGTTCAACTGTCTCTACTTCTTTTTTCTCTTTTGTTTCAGGACATCTATCATCTCTTCCATGTTTTTAAGCCTAATTTGGGACCAGAGTTGCTCTGGTGATTGGCAACATGCCTGGTGGATATTCCAGCTTCACCTAAAGTAGAAGCCTGATCAAAGAAATCAGTTCCTTCTCGTAACCACATTAGCTTCTAGTTCCACTTCCTCACATGCTGTCAGTCTTTGATTGTCCTCAACCAATCAATTTCATCCAGGATTAGATGACCACATACACAATTGCAATTTGATCCCTTGAGTTTTTGCATATAAATTTTGAGTGACAACAGAGAAGTGCAATAGCAATGACAAATTCTGAAATTCTTTCATAAAAAAAATGACAAATTCTGAAATTCTATGAATTAAGATGAGAAGCTTAAAAGATTTCTAGGCAACTACGTGTAAGAGATTGGCAGCCTGATAGTTACACAGCCCTGGAGGTGGTTGAGGAAATAGCAAGTCTGTAATCC
>JAJOOR010018257.1:0-21753 GCA_036250505.1 Solanum acaule | reverse complement strand
CAATTCATAGCCTTCAATTAATATCCAACACAAACTAGGGTTAGAATTAGGAAAAGAAGGAGAAACATGGGTCTCATGGGGAATTCTTCAAGAAACCATCAATACAGCATAAATTCATCCATAATTGTTCATATAACATCAATCAAAGTCAGTTTATCACATCAATTTCACTTTAGTAAGAAGACCCACGTTTTTGGATTGAAACCTAGAAATTGGAGATTTTGAAATTCATCTTGAAGGGGCCTCTTGGGGAAAGGAATCCCAGGAGTGATAAGCAACCATACCTTATTGACGAATTAACCAGAAAATCCAAGTTGAAACCTTGGAGAGTTTGTCTTCTTCTTGAAGCTCCAATCTTCTTCAATGGAGTTCTTGAGAAGATAGAGAGAGTAGAGAGAAGGAGGAACTTTAGGTTTAGATCTTTGGGGTTTTGTGTTTGAGTGATAAAAGTGAGGTAAATGGACTTAAAAATCATTATATACACATCCCCTAAAGTACCTTAAATACCCCTCACTTAGTTGGACTCTTTAATGAAGTAAAAACTGATTTCTGAATTTCTGCATTTTCGTCGCGGAACAAGTAAGCGACGCGGAGCTGTTCCCAGAAGATATTTGGAATTAAATTTCGAGACAGTAGAGTCTGTGACACGACCACGTCGCGAACTGAACTTTTGCTCCTTGGGTGAGCTAGTGCACGACGCGCACCTATTCCCTCCAAGTGCATTTTGCAAGCTGCCTTGGCAGCTTGCTTAGCCAAGGTAGGGGTCCTCCTCGGGTCCCCTTAGGGTGGCCCCGGGGTGTCGTATTCGAACGTCTTGACCCTATAAACATATTTTTACCTATTTTAAACCTTTTTACAAGATTATACCATCATATGACACTCCCAAACCTGCCCAAAACCTAAGGACACACTAGGACACATTCTTCTCTAGTTTCCGGACGTCTTGGTCATTTAGACTTTTACTCTTCCAAACCAAGTCAATTGTATTAATTTAGGTTTAGAAACACCATTTTAACTATTTTTAATTCATTATTCATAAGGTGAGAGACTCTAACTTAAGTCATAGAATTTCCGGGGTGTTACAAATACAAAGCCTAAGAGTGCCATCTTTCTTCTACAAGAATAAAACAGGGGATCCCCAAAGAGAAACAATAGGTCGAATAAAACCTTTCTCAAGTAGTACTTGCAATTGAGCTTTCAATTCTCTTAACTCTGCTAGAGCCATTCTATAAAGGGTGATCGAAATAGGAGTAGATCCATGAATAAACTCGATTGGAAATTCAACCTCTCTTTTCCGAGGGAAATCCCGAAAGGTTTTCTGGAAATACTTCTGGAAAATCACATACAGCAGGTATGTCTTTGATACAAGGACTCTTCAACTGTGTATCAACTATGTGAGCAAGGTATGCCCCACAACCTTGACGCATCAACTTTCTTGCCAAGGCCGCAGAAATAAAACTAGATGTCACTAATCTTTCACCTTGTACAATAATGTGTGAAAATGTAGGATCTTTAAAAGTCACATGCTTAGACCTACAATCTACCACTGCATGATATTTATAAAGCCAATCCATCCCGATAATAACATCACAATCCTTGAAGGGCATTTCAATAAAATTAGCAAGGAAGACTAGGTTTTGAATCACGAAGGGACAATCTTGGTAAACTTGGTTACACACAACGTGATAACCCAAAGGACTTTCAACCAGCACATCGTAATTAAGTCTGACAGATTTCACATTTTCAAGAAGAACAAGTGATGAACAAATATAGCAATGTGTAGAACCAGGATCAAATAATGTAAACACATATAAGCAAAATAAGTGAAATTTACCGACAACCACGTCTTGTCCATCTTGATCATCCCTCTGCCTTATAGCATAAGCGCATGTAGTAGCCCTTTGCCCACTAACTTGATTAGCTCCACTTGTACCTGCTACCTGGGTGTTTTTAGGTCTTGCACCTTTATTAGTTTGAGGAGGATTGACAGAAGGCTTATGAACTAAGCCTTCAGTTCTCAACGATGGAGCATTATTAGGATTAGGACAATCCTTCACTTTATGATCAAAGCTCCCACAATTGAAACATGCACCAGAAGCTCTCCTGCAAGTACCATAATGATTTTTTCCACATTGTGGACAAGTGGGAACGCGAGGCTTGCCTTGGTCATAAGTTGGAGTACTAGCTGTAGAAAATTCTGATCTGTTTTGCCTTTGTTGAGGTGGCCTGTTATCACTACCAGCCTTAGAATTATCAAACCTTCCCCTTTTGGATGGACCCCCAAAATTTGGTCTAGGCTTTCAGAATCTGTTTTCATTTTTACTAGCTTCTTCTTTATCAAGTCGTTCCCAAGTAAAAGCAGCAGACACTAACTTACAAAATTTCTCATGTTGCAAGATCGCCACATTCTTCCTAATGGAATCATTTAAACCGTCTTCAAACTTCCTACACTTGTCTTTTTCCTCTTTAATAATACCACCAGCATAGCGAGAGAGCCTTAGAAACTTCTATTCGTATTCTGCAATAGACATGCCTTGTTGCCTTAGATTCAAAAACTCCTTTTTCTTTGCATCACAATAAGCAGGTGGGACATTCTTCATACGAAATTCCTTAAGAAAATCATCCCAAGTAAGAACAAGAGGTTTTACCTTGGCATTCAGAACACTTACCCACCAATCGTAAGCATCCTTTTGTAATAATGAAATAGCATACTTAAATTTTGCAACATTTGAACACTCTAACTGCTCAAATACCCTCTCCATGCGATCAAGCCATTGTTCAGCATCAGTGGGATCAACAGTGCCTTCAAACTCCACTCCACCCATTTTCCTCATTTTCTCAAAGTTAATCCCATGGGGATCATGCATCGATTCAGCCATGTGGTGAAAACATTCAGCCATTTGTTGAAAATGAGGATTCATGGTTTGAGTACCATGACTCATGTGAGGATGTGGACCAGCTCTTACACCCTAATGGTTTCCCACTTCCGAACCACTAGTGTGGGGAACATATTGATTCGAGATATGTTCTCCAACCCCTTCCAGTGCATGAGGTTGGGAAACAGAGGCACCTGAACCTTGACGAGCAGTTTCCATAGGTCGGTCAGAAGAAGTGGCCATGACTTAATTCCTTCAAAAGGAAAGATCACATTGCATTAGGGATATGTACTTGATGCATATGCACTCTACATGAGATAAAAACATTATAAACCATGTAATTGACCAAATAATACAAATAGAACCTTTTTCGAAAGTGAACAAGTATACAAGTAATTCAAATCAAAATTCCTAGAACCACAAACCTAGGCTTTGATACCAACACTTGTAGCGACCCTTTTTTTTAAAGAGACTTAACTTATACTTGTGACACTCAAAAGCGATTATCGAGGGCATACTGTTTATAATCTAGTACAGGGATTAGATGCATAATGACCTCCGAAAAGTAATTTAAGCAAAGAACTGATGAGCTTTTCATGTATATATATTATCCTCACACTCAAGGATGAAATAATAAGAATATTACAAGCTTTCGAGTACCAAAATTAGCTTGCTCATGCTTCACACAAGCATTCGAAAGTAGTAGTAGATTTCTAGATATTACAAGACTTGGGTTTACACACCCCTAAAAGAACAAAACATATAGCCATATTTATATTACAACTCATGGTGACATGATCAAATCAGCCCTCAAAATCCCATGTAAACATACAACACATAGAATATGTACAAGTCCCAAGGTTTATACAAATAATAGATGCCTATATGCAAATGTGATCTTCCTTAAGGCTCTCAAAGCATCCATCTCCAATGGCCAGCTTCAAGCATCATCTCGAACAACCCCTATGATAGAAACAACTATCGCTAAGCATATAGCTTAGTGGTGTAAAAACTATAGGTTTGGAGCCCTCAAATTCAGCAAGTTATCATTCTCAAGTCAAGGGCAGCATAATTGAACATAATAAATAAATCAAGTAAACAATATATAAAGAGTATCAAGTTTTATATTTAAAGATCCAAATGTCAAGAACGCTCATAGCACAGTTTTCCAAGAGATTCAACAACAAGGCTCGCCCAATAAATACATCATGTCATCACACCAAGCACAAACAAGTATCAAGAAGGGCTGAAGCCCTGTATCAAGAAGGGTCAAAGCCCAATAATCAAGAGAACCAAGAACCATATTAAAAATGGCTTTCTAGTTCATACTTAAATTGGACAACTTCCATTCTTAAGACGGACTAAAAATCCAGAGTCAAGATGACAAATGATCTGAATCAAGAGGCATGCCAATAGTGACAAAGTAACAGCCACAAGAAGGACAAGGTCCCAACAAGAGTGCCACATGATCAAACAATCCGTACAAGTGGGCGAGTTACACAAGTGTCTTTAACGTCTTAAAGGAAACCAACACGACAATACAAAGTGAGAAAAGGTAACCAAGGTACCAAGATCAACTTTCAGATATACCAGCAATTAAAAGAGTGCAAGTAGAAGTTTATACACAAACCTCAGTTCTTTAGCACAAAAATAGTCCAACACAACTTCACGAGTTCAAATCGTAGACCAACCAACGTATCAAAGTCTTCAACTCGTACACGAGGATATACAACCTTAAAAAATATATTCAATAACTTATTTACTTTCTAGTAGCTCAATAATGATGGCGTAACACAAGGTTATCATCACAACTAAGCCTAGCCTGTACAAATACGACTATACTCCAAAAATAGAAATTCTGCCCAGTAAAAACACTTCATGTCGCAACTTAGATTTGAAACAGAAAGCGGCCAAAATGGAATTTATATCCTTCATAAAAGATGTAGGTACATCTCTTAAGCTTGCAAATAATCAAGAATCACCGCAAAATATGCTTTGTACAAGAAAGATATAATCAAAACACTAACAGTTGAACATACATGATTTCAAATTCCAGAATCTGGACAGAACATGTCATATGTTGCGTTCCTTATTTCGTAGTCATAAAAGCTAAATTAGAGTTTACCATAAACAGAAGAGTTGTAGGTATAGGAATCAGCTTTCCAAAACATATTTATTCACCGAAAAAGAAGTTATACAGAATGAGAAATTCTAAAAGTATTAAACACTACTCAGTAAAAAAACAAGTTTTGATTACTCACAAAAAGGTAGGATGTCTCGACTACCAGCTAGAAGGACCAAGGTTTTCTCTTGTGATTTTGATGAACAACTGGTTAGAAAATGTTCTTAGGTTCTTGGACTTCAGTTCCAAACGAAAATCACAAGAGGAGATGTGATAATATAATCTTAAGAGTGATGCTTAGTCACATATACAACTGTCACTAAAAGGTGCTGCCCCAAATTATTGTGTGCTGCCCAAAATGTATACATATACACCTATATGTATATAATTGATACCAACACTTTCAATTCATATGAAATTTTAAATTAGAAAAATTACGTAAATACCCCCATACAATACCTTAAATTACAAGCACAATTTATTTTATGCAAGGTTGCAACTATCACAAAATTTCAAGTTCCCAAAATAAGAGTAAAACATAATGTAGTAATTAAGAAATGATACATCGACATACAAGAGTTGGTCTAGCATTTTAGGGGTGTTACAGTACCCATATTTGTATAACTTCATAGTTGTATATAGATATTCAATTTGTATAGTTCTATATTTTTGTCGTTGTCTTTGAGATCTGTGTTGTATAATTATACATTTGAAATTGTATAATCCACTTATATGATTTGCTAGGGAATACAATTTATCCTCAAAGAGATCAACTTTACACCCACACATACAATGCTATACGAATATTGGTGTAATAGATCAGTTGCACTCCAAATAGCCCGAAGTTGAGTTCAATCAATTTTTGTGCATCATCTTATTTTGCTCAAATATCAAGCATGCATCTTTGTCATGTTCAAGCACAACTGTTAAGATGTTTTATGTTGCGAGAGGTAGAAGGTAGTTGTACTGACGCCATTATGATTAACATAAACGGTAACACTATACGTTTCACCAGTAGGGATTTCTCTCTTGTTTCTCACCTTAAATGCAGTGACGATCTGTCAGAATTTGTGTTCAACACTGAAGAACCAAATAGAATTCTTCAGTTGTATTTTCCAGGATGAAACAATGTATCAAAAGAAGAATTTGTTCAAAGTTTTAATAACAAGGTATGGGGTGATAATGTTGATGACGCGTTGAAGTTTGGAATTCAGTATTTCATACATACATACATTCTATCTGAAGAGCCGCACTCTACTACAATTGAGCAAATCAACTTTGACTTGATAGAATATTGCACATATATGGATTATCAGTGGGGTAACAAAGCGTTTGAGGAGTTAACAATATATATCAATGGAAAGATGACAAAAAAAGGAAAGTACTACAGAATTCACACTAAAAATAGTCCTTAGCAACGGATTTCTAGCGACAACCATATTTTTGTCGCTGCCTAACAACAAATTAGCGACACAATAACGCATATGTTGCTAAATAAATAAAACAATATTAGTATCCACACTAATGATGAATTAGCGATGAAAATAAATATTTGTTGCTATATTTGGGAGCTAAAAATGGGCGCCTTAATTTTGCCTACAAAAACAGCGACGTAGGGTAGCAGGAAATTTTTCTCAAAATCTAGAGACGGATGTATCGACGATCTGTTTGTTGCTAAACTTAAAAAATATATTTAAAGACTTAGCAACAAAAATAAATCGTCATTAGTTATTTATTCTTTATTAACAAAGATACATAAAGCGACGAATATATATATATATTCCGTAGCTAAATACGTCACCACTATCAATTAAATATTAGGAAAATATTTTTGTTATATTTTTTTCTATTCCAAAACAAAAGTAGAGACCTAATGAGAATCGTTTTTCCTATCTTCATCAGAATTATTTTCCCCTCTTCGTTGTATGTGAGAAATAGGGGACGACGATGTCGATGACTCGATTCACTCTAAGGTTTCACTGATACTCTCAAATTTTGTTCACTTGAGTTTTCTCACCGACTTTTCGGACTCAGAAGCTCACATGTTCAGGAGCTCAGAAGTAAGTCTCAAATTCTTAATTTCACGAATTTGCTACGAATTTGGGTTTGAGTTATGAGAAAACTATCATGAATTTCAACCAAAGTTCATGATTTCCCTCATTTTTTACTGCACTTAATTATTTTTATGGTATGAAATTTTATGAATTTCAAGTTGAAATTTTCAACATAGTTACTTGGTTTGGGGAATTTGGGTTTAGTTCTTGGAACTTAAAAGGCGTAACACTGCACTGACTGGCCGCTGCTCACATTTTACTCCATTCTTAGAAGATCTGTAGTCCGTTTAATCGCTCACTGTCTCAATTTCACACTCAAAAGCTCACGATTCCACTCTCAGAATCAGAACTCTTCTCAGGTGCTCACAGTTTCACTCTCGTAATCAGAACTCTGCTCATGTGATCACGATTTCTCATTCTTTGATACTGGTAAGTCTAAATTACACTTTAATTTCATGATTTCATTATGACATTTTGATTTCATTCATGAGAAAACTGCAGTTGAATTGGCATATAATTTGGCTTTCCCTTTTTTTGTGAGAAATCATTTACTTGATTAAGTAGTTGATATTTTGTTGACTTGAATATGACGTATATATTAGTACTATGTTTGGACTTAATTTTTTGTTTGTGCTAGACAATTTTCATGTTTTGTGACATGGTGACAACTTAATATTCAAATTGTGATGTTGTAGTGGTGAAGCTTGTAGTGCTGCTGTTTTATTTAGTTATTTTGATATGATATTTGTGTTGAGCAGCGTGTGGTACGAGTATCCTTGTTCTTTTGTTACTGTTGTTAGGAACTTGATAAATTAGGAAGCATACAAGGCTTGTAGTGTTGTTGTGTTGTTACTGTTGTACCTGTTGATTAGCCTAATTGAATGGCTATAATCTATATTTTAGTATTGTTGTGTTGTTCCCTTTCTTTTCCTCTGGTCCTTATATAATTATCACTTTCCCATTTACTGGAAGTTTCAAGGAAGATTTCTCCCAAGGAGGTTACAATGAATGGGTGGGTCAAGGAGGAAAGTTAATATTGTAAGTGTCAAAGGAAATTACTTATTATTTAGGAGATTTACTTGCATATTTCTGAATTTGGAGGATAAATTTTTTCTTTCAAGGGAAACCTTGGAAGCACATTTTAGCAAATTTTATATTAGGTAGAACTACAGCTCATTAATATGGTTTGTTAGTTGATATCTAGTAATGCATGTCTCTGGAGAAAAATTTAAGTTATGTGCCTAAGAAGTTGGTTTCTTCTAGGGTTTTTTCATCTGTTTGGTTCGTATGTAAAATTGACTTTGTTTGGGTTGCTTTGGAAGTTATGTTTTTTTGTTCATGTTAGATTTGTTTTTAGATGGAAAATGGAAGTTTAGGTCGATGACAACTTCATCTTTGTTTGAATTATATGTTTAATTGGAAAATTGAGTTTAGGCTGCTTGTTGTAGAGTTGAGAAATTCTAGGTCTAGATTTCGAACCAGAAGTGGTCCTTTGTGTAACACTTCAGAAGTGTTGTAGATTAGCTTACCATTGAAGATGAGCTTGCTCTTTTCAATTTAGCTTACTTTTTTATCATCTCGGTGTTGTATCAATCTCTCAGTCTCAGCACTTGCATACATTATGTGTTAACAAAATGATAGAATTGTCCTTTAAACATAGGTCCAATGAGCTTTTTAAGAAATTCCCAAAGGATATCATGTACTAGAGGGTAAGGGTAGTAGATGTCTTCCTATCGAAACTTTACGTATAAGGGACTAGAAACAAAAAGTATGTGCCTTCGAATTGCAGTCATACTAATCTTTGCACATTCATTGCGTGCTTTATTCTAGTTTATTTCATGATAAGGGACTGTGAAGAACTCCTTTCTCAAAGATGGAACTGTGAATAACATAATAAGTGTTTTTGAAAATGAATCAGTTAATTGTAGTACCTATTTTATGACTAGCAACATGGTTTTAAAACTTAATTAGCATTTTCGGGAAACAAAAGAACAAATTGCCATTTTTCTAAGGCGAAATGATCTAATGGACCCTTGTACTTGTATGTGTTTGTATTGTGGATCCTTTTACTTAATTTTTTACCAATGAAACCCTTAAACTCAATCAAAAGATGACTTTTAAAACCCTTTTATCATGTGTGTTGGCCACTCTCCCTAAAATAGATGACATGTCAAATCCATGTCACATAAATTAATAACACGTCATAGTTATCTTCATTAACTATTGTTAAAAATTATTAATCAAAATATTAAATAAAAGGTAAAATAATTATTTAAAGTAAATTCTTATTTCTCTCACCTTCCTCCAACTTCCGTCCACCTCTCCTGACCAACAACCACCATCACCACCGCCACTTACACCCTCATAGTCTATTTTTCTTCCATTTAAACTTGTCGTCATACAAAAAAGAGGGTTTGTTCCATTTAAACTTGTCTTCATACAAAATAAGAGGGTTAATTCCATTTAAACTCGTCTTCATACAAAAAAAAGAGGGAGATTGAAAATGAAAGTCTTGAAAAGAAAATCTTGAATCTTAAATTAGATCTAAATTAATCTTCCTTTATTTCCTTTTCTTTTCCTTCCTTTGTAAGCCTTTTTTATTTGAAAATTTTACTATTTCATGGTGGTATTTGGTGAAACTAAAATGGAAATTTTAAAAAAATTTAAAAAAAGAATTGGGTCTACTAATGGGGTGAGGGTGACTGAAAAAGGGAGTTGAGGTAAAGATGGGGTGGGGGATAGTTGAAACTTGAAAGAGGGGGTCGGGGCGGATATGGGGTTGGGGATGGCTGAAAAGGGGGATTAGGGCATCAATGGGGGGTGAGGGATGGCTGAAAAGGGGAATTGGGGTGACGGGTGGGCTGAATAGGAAGGTTGGGGCGAGGATAGGGGTGGGGGTAGGGGATGACTGACGAAGGTGAGGTGAGGGGAAGAAGAACAACTTTTTTTAAAAAAAATATTATTTTATATTTTTAAAATTTAAATATGTTCTTCACTTGACTTTACATGCGTGTTGTTACACTCTCTTGCCAACTCATTCATTTTAATGCTACATAAACATGGTCAATGGTAGGAAGGGTTTCTTATATTGTGTTTTAAAGAGTTTAAGGCTCAATTGATAAATGGTTAAGTAGAAGGGTCCATAATACAAACGCATACTAGTATATATGTCCATCAGATCATTTCACCTTTTTCTAAAGATTGGTTTACTATAACTCTATAAGGGTCACGTAAACAAGCAATGGAAACAAAAGAACAGTGTAACGACCCAGGGGTACCCTATATGTAACATGGCGTATAGGACCCTCAAAGACCCCATAGAAGCCACTTAGCATTCATAACATAAGAAATAGAACAAAGAAGTAAAGCAACATTTCAAGTCCAATAGTTTTATAAAGAAAAGTGGAAGTCTAAAACACTTGTCTCAATAGCCATCTAATACAATCGAATGAAATTTGGACTAGCCCATACATCATGTCCAAAAACTTTAATTATGAAAGAAATTAAGAACAATGAAAGCCTGTCCTCGGAGCATGAGGACTCACCAAACCTAAGAAACCTCACAATGAACCACTAGCCACAAAAATGAGAAACTTGATTATCGGTCCCTACATTTGGGAAAATGTGGGCAAGAGTATGCGTTAGTACAAAACAATGTACCAAGTATTATAGTTATGCATAAAACAATTAAATCATGCTAAAAGGGGACATTTCAGGACATGCAATTGACCAAGCTAAAACATGATATAAAAGGGTTAGAAACATAAGTCATCAAACTTGGTCAATGCAAGCTAATATTATTTAAAACCTTTGAATACATATGAGATACTTCTTGAAGTAACCTTAGTTCATTATTATTATGGTAAGTAGCCTTTACCGTCATAGAGACCATGTGAGCTATAACATTATCCCCCGGTATCTCCCACACCGAAAAGGATTGTCCTACTTGCCAAGGTAAGGATCATGAACTTCTAGCTTAAGTTGATCCACTAACTAGTGTCTATATAGAGAATCATCCTATGGGGAAACATAGGTAAGGGATAAGGATATTGATAATAGAAGCTCATCCTCTACTAACTGGAGAGCTTCCATCTCAATATCCTCTCGGCGCTAAGCATAAATCTCACGAAATTGTCATTTCTTACTTGTTCTTATTATCTATGGAAGTGCAGGTCATCATGCCAATCCAAGCAAGGTCATAAGTCAGCCATGGAAAGATATCATTCAATAACCAATCCATGTTAGGTTTCATGAGGATAGATCTTAATCTTTTATTCAATTAGGTGAGAAGACCTTTCAACCTTAGAACCCTTTTTTATGTGAGAAAACCTTTCCAATCATTCTTTTTGTGTGTTTCATGAGAAATCCTTTCAACAACACAATAACAACATCATAATTGACACTTTACTCTCAAAGCATCCTTAAAACGTTTGAATAGATTTCATAAGAACATGCATAATTCCATAATTCACCTTTAAAGGTTGAAAACCCACTTTCAATCATCAGCATTTAGAAAACATGGGTTAGATATGGATTTCATCATAAACTCATGTAATCCTATCGATACATGCTTAATTTCATAACACTCTCCTTTCATAATCAAAATCCTACATCACATGATCATAACTTGAAAACATAGGGATTACATGGGTTCATAGGGGAATAATCATAAAATCATAGTATTTCATCAATTTATGTTTAAGAGATCATAATTCAATCATTTAAATCAATAATCAATAGAACCCATGACAATTGAAGGAATCCCTAACTCAATTGGAGATTTCTAACTTTGAAAATAGGAAGATTTGGGAACTCCATGAATGGAAGGAATCCATGGATTAAAACTATCATACCTCAAAGCCAATTACTTATCTTCAATGGAGGAAATGAGACATAACTTGAAACCCTAGGTTAAATCCATTTTCTTCAAGCTTTCTAGAGAGAGAAATATATGAGAGTTCTTCTTTTTGGTGAATTAGAAGATAATGAAGTGAATGAACTAATTTTGGGGGTTGGAATCACCTCTATATGGGTCTTTGTGAAGAGTAAAACAACGTAGTATAGAAATAAAATAATTAGGAAATGATCTTACCCTCCATAAACTTAACTGCCAGTCCACCATCCACAACCACGATCGACGGACCTTGCACAAGAAGACGGTCCATCCTGTACGATCATCATTCGTGGTCAAAAAATGAGTCTAAGGCTCTAGACTATAGGCCATCGACCACAGACAATGGTCCCACCAATGGTCCGTTGGTTCAGGCCGTGATTCCAACTGTCTGAACCACTTTTTTGGGTGCCATCCACGGACCACAACTACGGTCCGTGGTCCCATCCACGGTCCATGGGAGGCCTTCGTTGGTTGGATCCTGGAGCTTCTGAAAAATGTTTTCTTACCCTCTTTCGGATCCGGGGTGTTACAAACAGACTGCATATTTTGCTATTGTTTTTCATTTTTTTGGTGTAGTTTTTGTGAAAATCTAGTACTGTTATAGTGTGAATTTGGTGCAACTATTTTGGTGCAATTTCAGGGATTTTTTTGTAGTTGTTCTCATGCAACTTTGGTGTTGTTTTGGTGATTTTCTATTGCTTTTTGGTGCAGCGATATTGTGCTACTATTTTGGCGTAATTTCGACACTATTTTGAGGCTTTTCTGGTGCAACTTTAGTGTCTTTTTGTACTGTTCTGCTGCTGTTTAGGTTCACAAAAATCACTATTGAAAATTGGACAAATGTTTGAGAGAATACCAAAAGTGCACCAATTCTTGAAACATGGAGAACTATTAGTGCTCCATGTTAAAAGACAATTATTACTTTGACTCTTAACTCAAAGATAAAAGACAATTTTGATCCTTTTATCTTATTTTTAATTAAACTTATATTATATAACTAAAAGTTGAATGTTATATTATTTCCTTTAGCGATTATCGTGATTGTATAAATTACAAAAAGAGGATTTATATTTGTCTTGTTTATTTCAACATTATTAGGAACATGAATAATCTAGAGCGTGGTTGGATGTATGAGAGGTTGGATGGTCAAGGGGGTATAAACTCTAGTTTTGTCACTAGAGTGAATACCTTAATTAAGTTTGCATGTTCTCAACAAAATTGCATGAGTGGTAACAACGTTAGATGTCCATGTAAAAAATGTCACAACATTAAATACATGGATGTTGAAACCTTTATATATCACCTTCTTCATTCTGGATTTGTTGAGAACTATTTCATTTGGAAACATCAAGGAGAAAAGGAGTTGATCACAGAGATTTCTTCTGGTAATAATTTGAATGGTAGTCTTTAATCTGAATCAGGATATGATAATCCATATCGACAAATGGTTTTGGACACAGCTGGTCCCAACTTCTACCATGGTTAGAGTTGGCAATCCTATAGCAATATTTATTCCGAGTCCTCCCATCCTTATGAACCTTCAATGGATGAGGATCTTGTTCCTTCAATGGAGGAGGATCCTAATCCCGAGTCTCAAAGATTTTATGATTTTCTAAATGTTGTTGATGCAAACTTATATCCTGGTTCTTCCCTTTCTCAACTTGTAGTTTTCTCTCTTATATTGAATATTAAAATGGAGAACAATATGTCACAAAAAGGTTATAACCAAATGACACAATTATTAAAAGAGGCTTTACCTGAAGATAACATAGTGTTTGATAGATATTATCAAACAAAAAAGCTAGTGCGCAACTTAGGTTTACCGGTTGAAAAAATTGATTGTTGTGAATCAAGATTTATGTTGTATTGGGGTGATGATGTGCACCTTATATCTTGTAAATTTTGTGGTAGCCAAAGGTATATGCATCGTGTTCGCTCTCGCAGGAGGAAATTGGTCCCTTACAAAATAATGTATTATTTTCCTTTTATTCCTCGATTGAAGAGATTATATGCATCCCATGCTACAGCCGTTGATATGAGATGGCATCATGAGTACATAAAAGAGGATGGTGTAATGTGACATCCATCAGACTCTGAGGCTTGAAAGAACTTCAATGAAACTCATTCTTTTTCTTACTTCAGAACCAAGAAATGTAAGGTTGAGATTATCTACCGATGGTTTCTGACCATTCAGTCAGTCATGGAGGAAATACTCTTCTTGGCCAGTGATTCTCACTCAATACAATTTACCGCTAGGGATGTGTATGAAGGAGGCTTATATGTTCTTAACATTTATTGTTCTAGGGCCAAACAACACAAAACATAAAATTGATGATTATCTGCAACCATTAAAAAAGAAATTGACTTTGTTATGGGAGTTAGGTGTAGAAGCATTTGACATCTCAAAAAAGCAAAACTTTATACTAAGGGCAGCTTTGATGTGGACGATCAGTGACTTTCCAGCATATTCTATGTTATCAGGATGGAGTAATGCAGATAAGTTTGCATGTCCTTATTGAACGGAGGAAGCAAAATCCTTTCGATTACAACATGGGAGGAAAACATATTGGTCTTCATGTCATAGAATGTTCCTTGATCAACACCATCCATTAAGAAGAGATCGTAAAAACGTTCTTAAAGGCTAGACTGTCAAAAGACCATCACCACCTTATAGAAGGGGAGAGGAAATTCTGAACCAAATTTGTTACTTGGGAATAACAAAAGTCACAGAGTTAGATACAAAAGAAGTTAATAGAAGAATATATAAGTCTTGTGGAGGAAAAAAGCAAAGCATCTTTTGGGATTTTCCATATTGGAGTTCTAACATTATTCGACATGACCTTGATGTCATGCATATTATGAAAAATATGTTTGATAATGTGTTTAACACAGTTTTTAATATTAATGACAAAACAAAAGATAATCTGCAATCTCGTCTTGATATGGTAAGTTATTGCGATCAACCTCAATTGGCAAAGGATACTAGTGGAAAATATCCCAAAGCTATATATACTATAGACAAGGAACAAAGAGCTATCTTGTTCAATTGGGTGAAAAGCTTAAAGTTTCCATATCAGTATTTTTCTAATTTGTGTAGATGTCCAGACACAAACACGAAAAGACTATTTGGCATGAAAAGTCACAGTTTCCATGTGTTCATGCAATGACTAATGCCTATTGCTTTTTGTGAACTACTTCCTAGTAATGTGTGGCGGGTACTTACAGAATTGAGCTTATTTTTCAAAGATCTTACATCAACCACTCTACGAGTGGATGAAATGGAGAGATTATAGATAAACATTTTGCAAATCTTGTGCAAGTTAGAACGTATATTTCCTCCTGGATTCTTTTACTCAATGGAACATATGTTTGTGTATCTTCCATATGAAGCAAGGATTGTTGGACCTGTACAATATCGATGGATGTATCCTTTTGAAAGGTAAATGTGAACAAATATGTCAAACTTGTGACAAGATACTATACATAAATGTCTAATGCAATGGTCCATCTATTTATCTATTTAGGTATTTTGGAACTCTTATAAGAATGATTGGAAATAAAGTTAGTGTTGAGGGTTCCATTTCTAAAGGATACTTGATGATAGAGTAAACACAATTATTTTCTCATTATTTTGAACCTCATGTCATTTAACGTAATAATAATGTGGAACGTAATGATGATGGTTGTGTTATAGTAGATCTTGAAGGAAATCTATCAATATTCACCCATCTAGGTCGACTATGGAGAGAAGCAAATAAAAGGAATTATCTTTGGAAGAAATAAAGACAACCCAAACTTACATTTTACTAAACTATGAAGAGGTTGAACCATTTGTGAGGTAATAAAAGTTAGTTCTATTCACTTCATATTATAAGCATATCCATATATCATGACTTCTAATTTAACTTTTTTTATTGCAATGAAGTATGTACATACAACATTTGGAAGAAGAATTCCCAGATGTATCTTAGGGTCAAATAGATGAGAGCCTTGAAACAATTTTTTGTGTATGGTTCAAGAAATATGTAATGCTTCAAAAGTAATCATCTTTTATAAATGATACTTCAATTGTTTTCTAAAACTTGACCAAGTTTTACAATTTTTTTAAGAGGTATGATGTAATCACATTGAGAATAATGTTTTGTGTAGTCTTGCTCGTGGACCACTAATAGGCGCTACAAGTCATTTAGTGTATTTCGTTAATGGATACAACTTTAACACAGATTATCATGGTAGTGCAAGATCAACAATGAACAGTGGAGTTTGTATCTCAGATCCAAATTTTAGTGATTACTATGGAAGGATAAAAGAGATTATACAAGTGGAATACCGTGAAACACCCTTGGGCCAAACTGTACTATTCAAATGTGAATGGTTTGACCCAACTATGGATGTTGGTGTTCAAAAGTATAGTCAATAAAATTTGGTTGATATTAACCTTCATCGTCGATATAAAAAATATGAACCTTTTATTCTCGCAATGCAAGTAACTCAAGTGTGTTATGTGTCTTATCATAACAATAAAAAGGACAAGGATGATTGATCAGCTATATTGAACGTCAAACCTCGAAATGTTGTTGATTTACCTCATGAGGAAGTGGCAACAACTCTAGAAATGAATGTTCCATTCAAAATTGAAGAAGTTGAAGTCCATGAGATAGATACAACCGCTTCTACTGATGAAAATATACTCTTACATCATCCAAATGGTGATGTAATTGAAATGTATTAACCCATTGATGATAGGTTATTAAAAGAGCATCATGAAATCCAAGAAGAATCTACACAAGAAGAGTATGAAACTATGGAAAGTGAGGAGGATGACTAAGAGGAAGAAGAAGAGTTTGAAGAAGAGATAGATAGTGACTAGTGCTTTTTTAGTTTTTATTTCCAATTTAGGATGTTTGAACATTAACAAGTAACTTTTGGGTTTTAATTATGTGTGTTCTATTATTGAACATCATCAATTATTCTAGATTGTGGCTAGATTCCATTGATATATGCTTATATATTTCTATTCTCTTATTGTTTTGATTCTTTGTAGAATTTTGATAGAAAATTAAATTTTACTGGTTCGATTTCTAGTTGTATGTTATCAAAAACTGAGCTCGTCTAATAATTTCTAAAAGTATTTATTGCCACATGTTTATATTTTCTATTCTCTTATCAGTATGATACTTTGCAAGATTTTAACAAAAACTAACTCTTAATCTATTTCTGATTGTATGTTCAGGAACTGAGCTCTTTTAATTATTTCTCAGAGTATTAGCAAGCTGAAACTTTATAGGTAATGTATTGCTCATTGCAATCCTTATTAAATCTATTTTTAACTCTAACAACATATGTTCTGTTGGTTCACCTTCTTGAATCTTGATTTGTTAAGAACGTCTTGTTTCTGTCATATTGTCTTTTAGTCAATTCTAGCTCCTTAAGGGCAAGAACATAGAACTCTATTTTGGGCTGTAATTGCTAATCTTTTAAGAGGATAGACCTTCAGTCAAAATTTTATTGCATGTTGTTTTCTTTAGTTTATTTTTGAGTTCACTAGATTGATTCTAATTGGTAAATAACATGCTATCTCATTTGTAAACAAAACAGAACTTTTCGTAGTTTTTGATGTCTAAGATTAAACTTCACTAGATATGTGTTATTTGGCCATGTGTATATGTTTAAGAAGAGTGAGGAATATGGTGATTTTCTTGCACCCAATATTTATTTATTTTTAGTTTTGTTGTTCTTGCTCAATGTGAAAATATTCAATGCAGGTGACATGGACAGTATTAGTAATGGAGCCGAAAGCAATATTAGTATTGGTTGTTCTTACTCTCTTGTTCATATAGAGTAATTACTTTTATCTTTGTTTTCTGTCTCTTGTTCTTTTTATATATGCTTCATCCCGCTCTTTCTAATCTCAAGATATCTATTTTCAATGTGATGTCTTTCTGCCTCCACATATATCTCTTTTCTCCATCTTCTTATTGTGTTTTTTTCTTGACCACAATATGATATTAAGCAGGCTTGAATAATATCTCACTTTATGGGTTACACAAAGTTTTTTTTTCTTACCAGTGATAGTCTAACAACATTGATTTATTTTTTAATAGATATCATCGCTCGAGGAAGAGGTCGACGTAGCATAGGTCCTACACGCAAGTCCTCAGTTAGGAGTAATTCAGCTATTCATGCAAACATTCACACGATTCCCATTCCCACTATAATTAGTCCTCAACAAGGTGGTACAAGTTCCATCCCTAGCAGTACGCCAATCATTCAAACATCAACTCCTCCAGTTATTCAACCTGTAATTCATAGCCTTAAGCTATTTGTTCAAACATCAGGTCAAAGTCATACCCCCAACAATCCCTGAGATATCTCTTATTATACCTAATCATGGCAACACAATTGGTCAGCATACATCTACTCAGAGTAACCAAATAGGTCAGGATACGTCTACTAAGAGCAATCCAATAGGTGAGAGTGCATTTACTCAAAGGAACCCTATTGGTGAAGGTGATTCAAGTGATAGCCATGCACATACTTTTGTCATTCTAACTACTGCAGGGTTAGTCCATGTTTTTTCGATTATGTTTGATTTATTATATCATATTGATGTATAACTTTGAAAATTTATATAGATTGCAGCCTTCTAAGACATGCTCTAATTTCATATATGAGTCTTTCACAAATAAACTTGATCCTAATGGAATGTCACGAACCAAGGTACCCCATGCGTGTAACAAGGCTCATAGAACCCCCAAAGGCTCCATGTAAGCCACTTAGCATATCAAAAGATAAGTATAGAATAATAAAGAGTAAAAACGCATTTCAAGTCTTAAAATATTTTCATAAACGAAAGCAGAAGTATAGACTTGTCTCAATATAGCCATCTATTATAATACTTGAATTAAATAGGGCCTAGCCTATACATCATGTCCAAAAAAGGAAATACAATAAAGGAAACTACATCATGAGAAAAAAGCCGTCCTCGAACCATGAGGACACATTAACAAGCTCGGAAGGTAGAAAACTCCAAGCACTAGCTACTAAAATAATCACCTGGAGAACCGGACCCTACACTTGGGAAAATGTAGGAAAAATAGGGGTTAGCTAAAAAATGTAATAAGTATGGTAGCCATCCATAAAACATTAAAAATATGTGAAAAGGGACATTTCATTTGAAAGCATATCATTTGCCAAGTTTGAACATCATATAAGACAATAGAAGTCATAAGTCATAATGATGGACAACATAAATAAATACCATCTTAAAACCATTGAAATCATTATCAAAGTCTATTTAGTAACCATAGTTCATACTTCATGTTCTTATCGTGGGAGAATAGACTTACCCAACATAGAGACCATGTGAGCTAAAACATGATCACCCGGTGTCTCCCACACCAAAAAGGGTTGTTCTACTTGCCTACGATAGACCGATGAACTCTTAGCTTATGTGGATCCACTAGCTAAATACCATATCGGGGCATATAGTTTATTGGATACGGAGTTTTCTACTAGAAACATGGCATCTACTAACGGGAGAGTTCCAATCTCATGAGACCTCTTCCAGAAACCCGACCTTTACTAACGGGAGAGCTTCCATCGCATTGTCAATTCCTCTCGATTCGAAGCATAATTCCCACGGAATACTTTACTAAGTCTTACTTAACTCATGTCTCATGGAAGAATGTCCTTGACAATCAATCCAAGTTAGTTCATTAGGATAGCTCTTATTCATTGATTCAATTAGGTGAGAATAGCCTTTCAACATAAGAATCCTATGTATGTGAGAAAACCTTCACATCATGGTTGTAAGTGTTTCATGAGAATGACCTTTCAACAACATAACAACACAATCACTAATGGAACTTTACTCTCAAAGTATCTTCATAGCATTTACATAAGTTTCACACGATCATGCATAAACTCACACTTTTCTCTTCCAAGGTTCAAAGCCATCATCAAACACCAAGTCTTGAATTTAAGCATTAGATAGGGATTTCATCATAATTTCATGTAACTCAATCAATACATACATTAGATCATAAAAACACCTCTTTCTCAATCAACAACCCAACCTATGAGATCACAATTTAGAGAAATATGGGGATTTGCATGGGATCATATGGGAAGTATCATAAAAGCATTGTAAATCATCAATTCATGCATATTTAGACATAATTAAACTATTAAAATCATTTGATCAAAGAACTCAATGTGTATGAGGAAAACCCTAGCTAATTGAGGAAATCCACCATTTGAAATTGAAGATTCTTAGAGGGCTCTGTGGGTGAAAGCTACCCATGGATGAAAACCACCATACCTCAATCACAAAGCCCTATGAATTTTATTTAAAACTCCTTGCTTCTTGAACCCTAGCCTTCAACTTCTTCTTCTTCTTTGGTTTTCTAGAGAGAGAATTTTTGGAGAGGAGGAAGTTTTGAGAATTGATTTGAGTTTTAGAAATAATGAGGTGAATGACACAATTTAGGGGGTTTAAATCCTTATATAGGTGATCTAATTTAGGCTAAAACGACATCATTTAATATTAATTAAAACTGTAAAACCCCAAAGTGCCCCTAAACTTAACCACCATAAAGCAGTTTCCAGGCCTGAACCCACGGACCAATGACCTACGGACTGTGTATGGAACCACGGCCCATCTTGGTTGGCCCCATCCACTAGACCCTCACTGATGGACAGTGGTTGGACCCACGGCCCGTGCTGATGAAGCGTGGGTTGGGGTTCAAAGACTTTGTTTCAGGGTCCTGACCTATGGCCCCTCACCCACGGGTGTGGATTGGCCCACAAGGCGTGGGTCCTGTCATGGTCCACTACCTTTGGGTAGTTTTAAGGGACCTCCTCAAGGACCCATGGTTGGTCCTTGGGGGTCGTACCTTGATGTTCTAACATGAAACCCTCTTTAAGTATGAGGAGTTACATTTAGGACTCTAACCCTTGTGTTAAGCTCTAGTTTAGCCTACTAGTTTCTGGGTGTTACAATATCTCCTCCTTGAGAACATTCATCCTCGAATGACGATCTAGACACCTTACGGAAGTAAAGACTCAAGACTTGCAGCCGATCATGCATGAAACATCAAAATAATGCACAATTCAAAGAAGGAAACATTAACTCCATCTCAAACATAATCAATGCATCACAAGGAAATAGGAACTACATCTAACAACCCATTATGCATGAAAACTCAACATTTCTCATATGCATAGGGGGAACTACCTTCTCCAAGTTTTAAAGCATGCTCAATACAATCTCATGAAATCATTAGGAAATTTTCTCAAGAAAAGCATATACATATAAAGCATGTTCATCAATTCATATCATGAAGTCAAATAGGCAACTCATACTCAATGCACAACAACATGAGGAAAATCAATGATAAAAACTCACTTTCTTACTAACCATGAATTTTTCAAGAACATGCATAAGGAAATCATGGAAAAACACATATAACACACATTACTCCCAAAGCAAGAAAACTCACGAGGAACTACTTACCTCAAGCATGAATAGGAGTAGAAGGAAAAATATGAGGACAACGGGACTTCATATCTGAAATGACCCAAAAAGTTCTTAAAAATGTGCTTCGGAAGTTACCGGAAACTTGTTTAGCTATATATAAAAAAATCCATTTCGTTTCTCGAAAATCTGACTTCATATTCTTGTTTAGGGGGTCAAATTGAGTGGGAAATGGGTCTAATCCAAATTTTAGAGCAACCGTATCAAAATCCGAAATTTCCAAGTGAAGCCTTTTTCGAGGGTCTACTTTGGAGGGTCATATCTCCTAG
>JAJOOR010018256.1:0-36071 GCA_036250505.1 Solanum acaule | reverse complement strand
TTTTATACTAATAAACATAGCTATGGAATGATAATGATGGTAAAGCGCTTTTTTGAAAAATCAAATACAAAGACAACTCTGTTGAATTGTATGCAGTAGTCTGGTGCCAGGGAATTTCGGTGTAGTCTATGAATTAGGTCTGGCAATGTCATAGCTAGATAGTGCCTTTGGGCTTTCTATTTATCTACCTATTGTTACATGTTTGGCAGGTTGAGTCAAAGCTGAAGGAAACCACACATAGGCTCGAAGAGCAACTGGCCAAAGAGCAGGCTGCTCGGTTGAAGTCTGAACTAAGTGCAAAAAATGCACAGAAGAAATCAGATGAGGAGATTCGCAAGTTGAGAGAATATCTGGAGAGAGCTCAAAGGGAGACAGAGGAGCTCCGAGGTCGTTCAGATCGTGGCGCGTGTAATATTCTGTGAGAAAGCTATCTATATGTATATACTTTTGGGAAGAATGTGCCACTAAAGTGAATTTACTCTTTGCTTCAATTCTTTTACTCCTCTTTCTATCGTATAGAAGAGAGTAGTACATCTTGATAATGTTAAATATTCAGTTGGATATTGTCATGACTAGTAATCAGAAATAGCTCAAGGTTGAATGATGGTATAGGCTTTCATTTTCTCCCATGTTTTTGGTTCTGATTGACTTGGTGGTTAGTGCAGTTTGTGGAGTAGTTTCTTCTGTCTTATTGCATGCATATATCTATGGAACTTGATGATAAGTTACTGTTATTTTACCAAAAGAAAAGGATTTTGTAGGAGGCTTGTAATGCCAACCAGATTGTCCTGATTTATGTCACAGTAATAATCAAAAGCCTCTTGAGAATTGCAATTAAGTTTTAAGGTCATCAAGTTATCAAGTCCTAGTACTTGAGTTGGTCAGACAGGTTTTCGCTTTCGATATGATTTGAAATTAGGGTGACAATGTCAAGATTTATCAACTTTTTTTATCATAAGAAATAAATTCACACTCCCCAAAGTGAGTCGATTTTTGTACAATGGTATGGTAAGAGTCAAATAAGAGTTTCAAGTGCATGAAAGCAGGCAGGATCGCAAACTAAATTGAAACTAGTAAAATCATTTGTGACAATTCCATAACTAAGCCCCAAATTTTAGGAAATGATGCAGGGTCTATTGGACAAAAAAAGCTGCGATGTCCAGAGTTTACAAGTAATACTAATAGCAAACATGAAAATAAGGTAGTAAAGATTATTTATATGTTCGAAAAGAGCACATTCCTTCCTCCACAGTAGAAATGGATTTACCTGCATCAACAGAAACCAGAATTGAGAAGCGGGGTTTATCAAGTTACACATTGTTTTCCCCATTGAAACATACATACTTGGAAGGGAAAGATGATTCACTGAAGTTGGAGATGAGACCTTTTGTGATCAGGAGACAATGGATCATAAGATGGTAGTGCAGTTTCCATCATGTTGAGTTGCAGCATATTTCTTGCTAAATATTGTTGAAATGCATTATACTCTTGCCCACCTTGCTCACCAGATGGCATCATGCTTAGTTCCTGCAACCTCTCATTTTCTGCTATCTGCAACCAAATCAATTCAATCTCATCACTACTCTTTTTCTAACCTCAAAATTGGTTATTAAAGTCTTTAAATAGTAGTAATTAATATGAACAGCAGAGTGACTCCCTCTAATCTTATATAGATAGGGGTTGAAGACGAAATTACAATCTGTAAATTAAAGGGGACTGCTGCACCATCTTTACCTGCTATTCAGGCATTGAAAATTTACTGAGGACTGATTTTGGAGAAGAGAAGAAGAATTCTTATTTCAGAATCAACAAACTTCAGTTACAATGTGAATTGTATTATATATACATCAGTATCACTAGCTCATTCAACTCTAACCGACTACTAACAAACTTGTGGTCCCAACCTACTAACTAACTTTTAGCTAATCAACTTAATTAATTAACTAACTATCAGACGATTAGTTAAATTAATTCCAGTACTCCCCCTCAAGCTGGATGTATAGAACAAGTTCAAGAATCCAAGCTTGGCTACAAGTGTGTCATGTTGAGACCTACCAAGTTGCCTTTGTCAATAGATCTGCCTGTTGGTCTTTTTGTATGAATGTAAGTGGTTTTGATTAATCCTGCTTGGACCTTTTCTCTAATAAAATGACAATCGATCTCAATGTGTTTGGTGCGTTCATGAAACACAGGGTTAGCAGCAATCTGTATGGCTGCTTTACTGTCACAATGAAATGCTTTTTGGTCCTAACAAATTAACCCCCAATTCCTGAAACAAATTTGTTACCCAAACAACTTCTGCAGTCAAGGTTGCCAAGCTACTATACTCTGCAAAACTCCTAGAAACTGTGCTTTGTTTTTTGGACTTCCATGAAATTAAGTAATCACCAAACTTTAAGATGAAACCAGTGATGAATCTCCTCGTATTTGGACAAGCAGCCCAGTCTGCATCACAAAACCTTGTAAGTTGAGGCTTTTGAACTGAACTTAATAACAGTCCCTTTTCTAGATCAACTTTAATGTTTCTTACCAACCTTAGTGCTGCATCACAATGTGATTCCTTTGGTCTCTGCATGAATTGACTTAGAGATTGTACAGTAAAGATTTTATCTGGCATGGCATTGGTAGGGTATAATAATTTCCAACTAGTCTTTGTTACTTGTTAACATCTTCAAACAAATCATCGTTGATGGTAGTACCCTGATCATATTCCACACTAGTCAATTTCATGTTGCATTCTAGTGGTGTAAGGGCATGTTTTGCAGCAGCTAGTCCCACCTCAGATATCAACTGCAAGGCATACTTTCTTTGATTCATCACTATCCCTTTACAGGATCTAAAGAGGGAATTCAATTCCCAAGAAGTAGTTAAACTCACCAAAGTCTTTGATCATGAAGTGGAGTGCTATAGTTGCCAATGTGTGTTAGTGGAGTGGTTTCTCCATTTGGTAAATTAACTCTCCTACCTATACAACCTCTACTGTAATTTAGTCTTCCTAATTTAGAGGTCATGTGACATGTAGTCCCTCAGTCAACTATCCAACTTTCCTTTTCATCATTCACAGAAAAAGCTTGGGTAATAGGACTAATCATACTTGCCATAGCTATATTTGCCACAATGTCATCTGTTACTTCTCCTCCTTTGTCTAGCATATTCAAGATTCTTTGGTACTACCCTAGAGTGAAAGTAGGATGAGTTGCTAAAGCTGATGGTGCAAATGCATCAATTGTTGATGCTTGCTCATATCTCACCAAATTTGCCACATTTTTGATGTCGTTTGTCAGTGATCTGCAATCCTTGCCTGACTAGCTCCTCCTTGATCAACTCCTGGTCCTGATTTCTTCTTAAACTCCCAATCAGGTGGATAGTCATTCAACCTGAAACAATCTAGTTTGACATGCCCTAGAAACTTACAATAATCATAAATCTGATCCCAGTTTTTCTTCTTATGCTCAAAGTTCCTTGGGTTACTTTGAGGATGTCATTTTTCTGCATATAAAGCAATTGAATCCAATTCTCTACCAGAATGAGTCCATGTTATTGACCACTAGCTTTCATTTGTCATTATCATAATATAAGCTTTGCTAACACTTGACAAGGGACTCATCATTAGGATCTGACTTCTTGCCTGACCATACACTTCACTCAATTCCATTAGAAATGCAAATAGCCTTAATCAGGTTATATGATCCACTTATGTTCTCGATTTGTCACAATTACATAACGGTGGGGGGCGCAAATGCATCAAACTCATCCTTCAACAATCATAAATTTGTAAAGTAACTAGAAACAATCAAATTACCCTAATGAGTTGTGCAGATCTCTCTATAGAGATGATAGATCCTTGATCCATCGACCTTATCAAATCTGTCTTTGAGATATCTCCATACTTTTGTTGCATCAGCATACACAATTCCACTAAGTAGTTCCTTAGAAACTATGTTTGTAATCTAGGCAAGTACAAAACAATTACACTTCTCCCATTGCTTTTCCAATTCCAGTTAATAGTCACATCTCTTGCATGTTCCAAGCACGCACCCTAACTTACTCTTAGCACGAAGATTAATTAACATAGACCTGCTCCATAGCGAGTAATTCTCCGTTCATGTAAGTTGTACCGTGGTAAGGACACATCTAGGAGTATCTAATGGATGAAGATTGAGTGAATGATTGCACTTCATCTCAATCTCATTTAGAGTTTCTTCTCTAACTACAACTGCATCTAATTCTCATATTGTTCACCATTTCCTCTGCTTCCACAGAAGATCTTCAATGGCTGAAGAACATGATTGTCTCTTCACGCAGTTGAATCAAACTTGATTCACAGCTCTGATAACATATTGAAAATATACTTTTGAGGACTGATTTTGGAGAAGAGAAGAAGAAATCTTATTTCAAAATCAACAAACTTCGGTTACAATGTGAATTGTATTATATATATATACACACATCAGCATCACTAGCTCATTCAGCTCTAACCGACTAATAACAAATTCTACGAACAAACTTGTGGTCCCCACCTACTAACTAACTTTTAACTAATCAACTTAATTAATTAACGATCTATCAGACAATTAGCAGGGGCGAATCCACATAGACTCATTCGGGTGCTTGAACACCCATTAACCTTGTATCAGACTTTATATATCTATGTAGAAATTAAGAAGAATTTGTATTAATTTAACATGTAGCACCTAGTGAACAAATGGTTTGATTGGTCCAATGGCGCATGGATGCTTAAGGTTATTTTAGTATTGTTGAGGGTGAGTTCAAATTTCATTCTTAACATGTTGTTTATATATATCTTGAACAACACCCACAACCTTGATTAGTCCAGTCACAACTCGCAAGAGAAGAAGTTTTCTAAGGCTACAAGTGATATAGATTATAGAGAGTATAGACTCATATCTTATTATACTATAGATTGTGGAAAACATCAACATTTGTGTAATCAATAATAACATTATGGTTAGTCATCAACTGGCCGGCCTGAAAGGTTTAGGAAGGAAAGCGATTTCTCTTAGGTGTATGTGAAAGTATTGGTTGAAAATTGTTTCTCAATATTTTTATCAAGCATAAGAGCACTTTAAATAGTTGAACACATATATTGTATGTAAAAAATTTACAATTCAAAAAAGGTAAAATATTTCAATAACTAAAACAACCTAATAAAAATTTGAAATTCAAATTCATTCTAAATCAAAGCAATTTATTATGCTAAAAAATATAGCTGAACATAAATTTCAACAAGATATTTAAATAAACATATGATTCAGTAAAATAAAAAATTTGCATGTTTAATTCTTCTATTTTTCTGTTAAGATTTTATTTAGTTTCTTGATTATAAAACATAAACTCATTTGTTAAGCTGTTTAAGACACATAAGATAACAAAAGTATGTGGTGTGGGTTGACCGATTCCACATGAATTCGCACCCGCATCTGTGCCTTGTCGATACAAATGCGGGGTCAAAAATAAAGAGTCTGTGCAACTTTAATTATAATATGTCATATCAATCTTCCCACATATTTTGATATTCATCAATTTCAATTTGTAATTTTTTATCGGTAAACTTTCCTACCCCCTCCCCTTCCTAAATCCGTATAAATAAGAAAAATCTTTTCTAATCATAAATTTCAGAGAATTGATTTAAAAATATGAAAATTAAATCAAAGAACATATGAGGGGAATGAAAAATAGTTCTAATTATTAATTGACATATAAAAAGTATAGATTATTGAAATTATTTAGTTTAATTCTCTTCCATTTAATTTTATTTAGCTAAAATGGAGAATATATGATTATTATTTTTTTGGAAAAAGTAGTGTGATAGTAATACTAATTTAAATCTATTAACTTTAATTAAATTTTTTTGAACATATTAACGAGCCTTGAATTTATCTATTTTTCAATGAAAAATCTACAAATCAAAATTAACGAGTACCAAAATATGTGGACGATATTGCATACTAATTACTATAATTAAAAAGTGATTTCTACAACAAGTGTCATTTATCTTGTGTAGTTGGGGAAATAGAAAAAAAAAATGTAATAGAGAAGAGTGGCATAAGAAACAACTTTAAGTGATAAAAAATAAATAAATATAATACCTTTGATCTAAGGAATGCATTTTCCTGTTCAAGTTGAATTTCCTATTATCAAAGTTAAAGAATTCAAATCAGTAGAAATTAAAAAAAAACCATAATGAAAAAAAGAAAATACCCTCTTGTGCAAATTCTCAGTCTCAGCTAGTATTGCTTCATGCTGCATCCCCAACACAAACAAATAATAATTACTTAATTAGTTTGATATATATATATATATAGATGCTCATATAATTAAGACAATTAATTAAAATATTATATGATATGATAATTATAAAATATTATACCTTTTTGGACCTAATTCTTGTAATGCCTCGTTCAAGTCTGTTCTCCAATTGCTTCAGTTCCCTCACATTTAAAGAACACAGCCCTTCACCCACCAGATGCCTGTACTTGTTACATGCAAATTAATTATCACTCATTATTTATTTATCGAATATTATTATATATACAAATTAAATCACCTATTTGTGTTCTGCATCAATTGTATTTGTTGCCGCAACTTCTTTGATTCTTGTTGGTAAAACTGTAAACAAATTAAACAAAAACGAAATTAAATAAAAAGCATAAATAGTAGTTATATATGACATTTTTGTATATATATAATTAAATACCTGTGCATTGAGCTCTTGAGTAGTGTACGCACTAGACGTTTCTGCTGTTGCCTTCTTGTATCGTTCTATAGTTGCCTTTACACTGTTCACATATATAACGTGTTTAGCTCTGTCATATAAACATAACATACACAACAATATTTATAGTTATAAGTTGCTTAATTAATTACGATTTATATATTAGAAATAGGAGAGAGATCAGAAGTGAGATTGGGAGAGGGAGGAAAAAAACCAAGCTATATTTGGGAGAGACAAGAGAGGATGTATCAACATATACAATTGATAGGATTGTTTTATATATCAGTGAATACAATCGTCGTATCAAGTGTATATGTTCCTTGTGTATTTATTTTGTATCAAGTGTATCAATTAGAGGTGTCAAATGAACGGGTTGGATTGAATTTGGGTGTACGATTAAATTGAGTTTAGTTAATAAATGAGCGGGTTATTGACCCGCTCAAAAGCTACTTGGACTATAATGGGCTAAAATGTGGGTCATAACCCAACCTACTCAATTCTTCCTAAGTTTTAATTGATTTATTTAAAAAAAATTAGTACCTCTTTTATGACTGTATAAACATATCAAATAATAATTAAAAATTAAACTATTTCAACAAGATTTCTCATTTGTCAATTTGGACTACAAATCAATCAAATTTTTAATGAGCTGGAATGGATTAGGCTTAAATGAGTTCAACTTATAAATGAGTGGGTCAATAATCCGTCCAAACTTGAACGAATTGAGTTTGATTTTGTTACCGCTAATATATCAGCTAATACAATTTTGTATCAAGTGCATGTATATATTTATATCATTTGTTATGTATTTGTTTCATGTGTTGTATAGTCTTTTAGAAGATGATTGATACAATGTTGTAGGTATACATTTGTATTATGTGTTGTATACTCTTTCAATACAATATTGTATCTCTTCCTCGTTCATACAAATTGAACTAAAGAAAAGGAAGAAGAGAAATCTCCACCATCTCTTGCTTCATACAAATCTTTCGCCTAATTTTTATCTATACCCAATTTGTATTAGTAAGTATTATACCCTATTTATATTAGGCGAGAGAAAGAAAGGGGAGCAATGGAGGAGAGAGGAAATAAAGTGTAAAAGTAAAACTAGAGTTAAATAGTATAAATAAAATAATGAAAGCCTAAAGATTAACATTGTGTTTAAATGATACATACAAAATGGATTAATTGAACGACTCAAATGAAATAAAAAATCGAGATAAAGTGTGAAAATAAAAAAAAGAGAGGATAAATTAGACATGTTGTCCATATGTTTGGCCTTCTGTATATAGTTTCCCTAATGCACAAAAAGGTGCATTATATTACTATGTATATATTTATCATTTGGTTAATGCATACATATATATATGTAAACAAAAGACAGTCCCAAGTACCAAGACTTGCCTTATGCATGCAAGGGGAAAAGTAGCATGCATGCATGTATGTATCATTTACAGAGAGAATATATATTCAAAACCTGAACTAATAATGAAAATATTTTTGTTGCATACTAAAAGCAAAAAAGCAAAAAACAAAGCTAAATGAGCTTTTAACAGTATATACGCTACAAGTAGAAACCAAACAACTCCTACAACCACAAGTCATCAAACAATGCAATCCTAACTCCTCACTTCTCGATATAAGCACTCACAGTTTTTCTGCTGATTCACTTCCATTTTTCTCTTTCTATTTTGTTGCCCTTTTTTAGCTTATTATTGTTAAGGATATATGTGGTTTCTAAAGACATTAACAGCCCATATGATCAACTTCAATCCACCAAATGTGCTTATTTATTAGAAAAAATTACGCATAATGGCAAATATTTATAGTTTATTATTTAATTTAGCTATAGTTTTGAATATTTGTTATGCATTTGTATAAATACCATTCTTGATTGTATTAATTCAGAATTTGTATATGCTTACCCTAGTTATTTATACTCCCTCCGTCCCATTTTATATGAGGTACTTTGACTCGGCACGGAGCTTAAGAAAGAAAGGAAGACTTTTAAAACTTGTGGTCCAAAATGAATGATAGAAATTTGTGTGGCTGTAAATCATTTCATTAAGGGTAAAATAGATATTTTATAGTTAGACTGTTACTTTATATAGAAATGTGTCATTCTTTTTGGGTCTGACTAAAAAGGAAAGTGAGTCATATAAATTGGGATAGAGGGAGTATACGATTTGTTGATACATTTGATTGTTATAAGTTATGGAAAATTTATAATAAATTATCATGTTTGTATATTGACAAGAGAAATATACAAACAAATTTTTGAAAAATTCATAAATGTATATATACAAAATTTATGTATACTTACCCTGTTTGTATATTGACAAACAAAATATACAAACAAAAATACTCATAGCAAACAAAACTACAGTGATGGCGCATAATTAGACAAACGGTAGCTAAGGAGGCTTATCAAATTTAATCTCTTTCTCTTATCAACTGTAACTAATCTGGAGACTATTGCTTTTTTTTTCTACAACTATTTAATTCCTCCATTTAGTTTTTACTTGACTCATGTTGACTTGATATAATTCTTTAAAAAAAAAAAACTATCAACAGTATTATATCTTACTAACCAACCTTATTAATAATATTTGAAACTGTAAATTTGACTTTTACTATTACTTTATGTAATTCTTTAATACCAAATAGTAAGGAAAAAAAAACTCACTTAATTTACTAAAATGAATAAGTACAAATTAAAGAAAAAATTATTTGTAATATTACAGGCCAAGTAAAAATCGATTTTTCTAAAGTAGTCATTGTTAGAGACTATTTTGGTCTATATATTAGAGAATTTTTATAAGACTTACCCCGAAGCGTAACAAATTTTGGGTTACAAAATTCTGTAAGAAATTTTTATATTTCCAATATACTTATATTTTTCTTTGTGTAATTAATAATACTTCAAATTCAAGTGCACTAATACAAAATTAAGTTGTAAGAGTGTGTTACTCCTAATCCTCTAATTAACTTTTATACGAGACAAATCACACACTTTAACATCAACTACTTGAGATTATCTGAAAGTTAATTCATTGATAGTAGCTAGAAGCTAGGAAAAAACAAGTTCGATTAATTTGCTTCTCCACATTTAAAATGCTGTATTCTTGAATCAACTAGGAATATTTATTTATCTTTTATTTTTAAGTTATTATGGACTAATATTGCATAATTAATGAGGATGTGACGTTTTAGAAATTGTGATGTACTATCTTTTAACCTAAATTAAACGCTAAGATATCCTTTTTATTTTATAGAATATAATTTTAAGCTTTATCAGACCCCATTAGACCAAATCATAATTAGGAGCTGTGAACGATCCACTATGCCTACATGATCAAAAGCTCATTCATCCACCAAACTGCATTAAAATATAAACAAATTCACTAAACAACAATTTTTTTCTTAAATATACTACACTAGTAAAAAAAAATTGATTTTTTTTTAGTTTTTTATTATTCCCTCTTTTTCAATTTACGTGGTACCGTAGGAATTTTGAGATTCAATCAAGTTTTTTTTTTTTAACCATAATCGCTTTATATGTTTTTTTTAAAAAAAAAATATTTTAAGATGTCAATTATTGTGATCTACAGTACTATTTATGAAGTTGTTAAATATATAAGTTTTATCTACTTAAAACTTGAATATATACCATAAAAATTAGTTAATTAGAAATTAAAATGAAAAATTTGTGTAAATTAGGAAAGTAGGAAATGAAATGAAGTATGAGAAAAGGAGATACTTGTTGTTAGAGTATTCATAGAGGCGACCGCGAGTAGAGAAAACAATGAGAGCAATCTCAGCATCACATAGAACTGAAAGTTCATATGCCTTTTTCAGTAGTCCATTTCTTCTCTTGCAGAATGTCACCTGTCGATTTGTGTTGTTCTCAATCCTCTTTATCTCTATCTTTCCTCGACCCATTGATCGATCGATCTACACATCATCACATATTTCATAATAATAATTATACAAAAACATACTTTTAAATTTTTCTAAAATTCTTATTTTATTAAACAACACCATCTCCATATATGCAAAATGCATTTTGTGTTCAAGTGTGTCACTGAGCACACTTTTATTATTGAATTACATGCCGAAAGAGGAAATTGCTCGGAGAAAAAAAATACTCCTACGCTCTGGACTTGAGGAATTAAAGAATCATTTAATTACACATATATAAGATATAAGAAGATTTAGGTTAAAAACTAGAAAACATCCATAATTTTAGTGGAGTATTTAATTAGGGTCAAAATAAGAAGAAAAAAAAAGGACAATAGTAGGGTTTCTTTTTACTAAACATATAGCAAGCACCAGATTTTATGTTTAGGACACAGAATGAGATTATATAGAAGATGGTTACTAAAAAAGTAAAAAAAAAAATCCAATATCTTCAGATCTGAAGATTTACATGAAAAAGAAAGTATGTATTATATTGAACTGAGGATACTAAGAAAAAGATAAACAGACCTGAGTGAGTTCAATGGAGTCGGCCACACGAATTCCAAAGACTTTGCTGTTAGTCTTTTCAAACAACTTATAAATCACACAATTACACTATACTATACTATACTATAGTGTACATATGTGAAAGGAAAGCGACCAACACAGAGCAGCTGGCAAAGAAAATGACATTTTTTCCACATATAAACCAGACCACCCTCTTCTTTGTTACTACCTTTTCCACACCAAATTCTATACCAAAATAGCATAGGGTTTAATTTCCTCTTTGCTCAACTAATTTCCCCTTCCATTTTCTTCCTATACAATTAAGGGAAACTTTCAAAAACAACAAATATTACACCTTAAATAGGATTATATAGCTATGCTTTACTTAATTACAAATAATAGCAAAATGTTAGGGGAGGAGAGAGGCGAGCGAGATCTGGGAGGGAGTGTATTTTTTAGCAGATTTTGGAGAAAAACTACAAATACAAACTGATTTATATCAAAATGAATACATATTAAGAGGAGAGAAGCAAGCAAGATCGAGAGAGGAGAGAGGCGAGCGAGAAGCGAGACAGGGAGATCCACTACTAAAAAACAATGTTTAGCGATGGACGAAATCTGTTGCTACTAGACATATATCCGTCCCTAAACTGTATTAGCGATGAAATGTTGACCGTTATAATTTTGCTAGTAGCTAACCCCTTAGCGACAGAAGAATTGATTCCGTAGCAAGAATAGCGACGATCTAGTGACATATGATATTCGTGATAAAATGGTAGTGATGGAAAGTTTTGTCGCTAGATTTATATACTTCGTTGTAAATTACATAAATTAATTCGTCGTCCTATAAATTTGCAACGATATGATTTATCGCTCATCTGTCGCAAACTTTTGGCAACCTATCAATATTTGTCGCAATCTGTCACCAATTTTTATTTTCTAACTACATCCAAAATTCGTCTCAATATATAACACCAAATATTCATATAAAATAATTGTTACTACATATATAACATATGCACCAAAACATATATTCATACTGATATTAAGTCCAAAACATCTACACTAAGTACGAATCATCTAACAATTACTTTCAAAAACAACAAATATTATAGCTTAAATAGGATTTTATAGCTATACTTTGCTTAATTACGAATAATATCAAAATGTTAGGGGATGAGAGAGGTGAGCGAGATTTGAGAAAGAGTGTATTTTTTCCTGGATTTTGGAGAAAGAATACAAATACAAATTGATTTATATCAAAATGAATACTTATTAAGAGGAGAGATGCGAGCAAGATTTCGAGAGAGGAGAGAGACAAGCGAGATCAGGAGAGGGAGAAGAGAGGATTGTATTTTGTATTTATTTTGCATTGTATTATGTATTTATTTTGTATCAAATGTATTGGAAATACAACCAATATAATTGTATTCATCATCTCTTTGATTGGATACAAATACATTTGCCAGAGAGGATGAATGCATATTGTATTCGTATGAATATAAATACAACTGTTACAAAAATATAAAATACAGTTTTTCGAATACTAGTAAAATAAAATATAGAACTCTCACCTATATTTGATTGAACACAATTGATACATAATACATTTGAATTAATTTCTTCTTATTGACATAAGAAAGAGAAAAACAAAGAGAGAGATGGCGAGAGAGAGGAAGGAGAGGCAAGCGAGAGAGTGAGATGACTTGCTATAAAAATAACATATTATTATTTATTATAATATTTTTCAGCTATAGTTGTTTTCCATAAATAAGTTGTAATTTTTGCCATTTTCCATAATTTTCCCTAATAATAAACTCTTTTAAGTTTTATACACTCTTGCCATAAAACATATTTTACACAATTAAGAAGTAACTAGTCTTAGTTCAAGCATTTTGCGAGTGTCTTTTACATTAATAAGAATAAGTTTTAAATAATAGCATAACTAGTAATATTTAAAAGATGTGATTGTGTAACAATAAAATAATTTAGAAAGTAAATTATAAATTTTAATTTGATAAATAATAACTTTAAGAGTTTGATCTAATCTAGTAATTTTTCCTTTAGTTTGTTCTAATAGTTGCATCATTGAACAAAAGTGTTGTAAAATAGTGTTTCATCGAACGACAAAAGAGTCGTTTACTTTTGCAAGAACACTTAAATGCATGCATTAGGTATATATTTCATGTTAATTATTACTCCCTTCGTCCACTATTAATTGTCATACTTTCCATTTTTAGAGTCAAACTATAAAAACTTTGACTAACGTTTTATAATATTTTTTTTCATCATATTGATATACAAAAAATTGCAATGTATAGTACTTTCCGTATAGTTTTTGAATAACTAATTTTTTTGTTTAAAATATCGAATTAACGTAATCTAATTTAACTTTGAAAATTAGTTAAATTGACTTTCGAAAAGCGTGACATGATAAATAAAATTGGACAGAGGGAGTACAAATTTTGTTTTACTACACTATTAACGGATTTAAGTTTAATATGAATATTAGCATTACGAGACACATTGTAATGCAAAATCGTATGGTAGATTAAAACATATAATATAAGTTATTCCTCATCCTTACCCCCTACCCCTGTTCCCCTTCCCTACCCCAATTTTTTTTAATAAAAAAATATTAAGTATAAGTTATTCGTTTAAACAATTGACACTCACCAAATCCGATTTTAATTTATTACTGGCTTGTTTTGGCATTAATAAATTGATATCACATCACAAACACATAATTTATTTGTAATTATTGATCGTTATGAAATTTTTATATCGCCAAACTAAGAAAGACTCGTCAGAATTAATGGAAACAACTACAAATGTTTGCATTTGGGTAAATTGTATATATCACACTCCGTGAGGTGCGATCCTTCTCTTCTCTGGAGTCTTGACCACCCTGTCAACGCAAGATATTTTGTGCACCAAACTGTTTTTTTAAAAAAAAATTGTATAACAAGAATTATAAATATAAGGTTGCTTTGAATGAAATGTACACTTTTGTTCAACGTATAACTATTTCTTAAAAGGTAAAATCTTAATTGCTTTGATTTTTTTTAATATTAATTTTTGTATATATTTCAAATAAGGATGGATTTAATGCATAAATTTAGTTAATTTTAAAATCTAAAATATTAGAAAAATAACCACTATTTTGTCTAGTGTGAACTCTATTTTAAAAGGATGAAAAGGTGAAGTAGATTTTTTATGAGGCTTCGTACTTCAAAATTTAGTACTAATAACTTAGTTTTAATTTTTTATTTTATCCTTTATGAGATGATTTCAACTCAAACAATTTTTTTTCTTTCTTAATCTACATGTCTAGTCAAACACTTTTACATAAGTTGAAGTGAAAGAAATAATGTAAATTTAACTAAAGAAAGTGAATAACAAGAAAACTTGATTAATTAAGACAACATAAAGTATGTTGTGTTTCTATATATATTTTTTTGATTACACAATTTAAAAATAAGAAGAAGAAAATGAAGAAGGAATTCAAGTATCATTGCAAACTAAAGTTACACTCTTTCATTTATTCTCTTATATTATGAGTTGAAAAATTGTGATGGATAATTAGTTATCTTAATAAAGAAAGGATTGTAATAAGTTAACAAAATAGAAATCCTTAAATGTTAAGACTTATAAATAGTTCAAATACGGAAAGATTTAAAAAAAAAAACAAAATTCTAGTCAATTCTAAAATACTAAATATTAGATGTTCTTACATCTTATAAATAAGTCAAAATGGTTTCTAATTGCAGACATAAACAATAACAAGACTCATAAGGATTCAAAATCAAGTTTAGGAGGCATAGCTACAATAACAATGAAAAAGGCGTACATACGTACGTAGATGAAGTTGGAAATGAACAAATACTCATCTATGCTCTTAGTTATGCTTGAGTTATCAAAATAAACAACAATTGGTAGGATTCATACATGTTAGATCTAAAGCCCTATACAAGGGTGTTAGTTCTTTGGAACTCATTTTGTGTAAGGTAGAAGAAATACAGATTGTGAACTCCTTATTAGTTGTTATTGTATTTGTTTCATAGACTCTTGGCCTAATCCTTAAACTCTTGTCAAATATCTAGCTTTAGTCGAAGAAGTCTTCATGAAGGCCGATTCTTGGTATTTGTGAGATTTAAAATGCCTAGATGGAATTCACTCAAGCTCATTGAGGTAACGTGTAGTGTGATGACAAACAGAAGGCCACATGAAAGCTCATCGATGAAGATAAAGTCCACGATGAAAGGATATTCATAGAGTATAGTGAAGAAATTCTTAGCTTGTAAAGGAAGAAACCTCCAACAAGGCAATATGAGTGTGAATGAGTATGCTTTGAAGTTCACTCAATTGGCTAAGTATGCTCCGACTATGGTTGTCGATTCTAGGGTAAGAATGAGTAAGTTCGTGTTGGGTGTGTCTGATATGTTGTCAAGGAGTGTCGTACCACCATGTTGATCAAGGAGTTATATTCTAGTGTTTTGATGATCCTCACAAATGTAGGGCCATGGTCCTTGACAAAGTACTTCCGTCCAGATTCTAAGTGATGCAAAGCTCTAAAGTTAGCTTTACAGCTGTCTTGTCAGGTTGGTTGGTGAGATGTGCACCGTACTTCACCAATAGGAAGGGCGGACGTAGTTATTTGTTTAAGTGGTCAAAACTTTTGTTGGAAACAGATATATATAGGCAACAATAAACAAACAACATTATTCATTCAAGAAGAGAGAAATCTAGCAAGTCCTTTTCAAGAACTCCAGCATCAAAGAATGCAGCTAGGGACGTGGTCCCAAAAAGTCTGCGAACGAGAAAAGGACGAAAAGAAAGCTGTCAAAAGGCTGCCAACTCTGATGTGGTTGGTGCACAGCCTTTCATGATAGCAGGGTTTCAGCCAATGGCCTTGTCCCAAGGGTTTATGTCCACTTTGATAATTGTCTCTTCTCGAAACACAAATCCAAGATTTTGGCAAACAAAGTTGTGAATTTCTGAAAAATTCATAAGCTCAAAAGAAAAGGCCATCTTCAAAGAAGTATTATCCTCAAGAGCAACAGGACCTGATAGAGCTGCAAGCTGTCTAGTTGTCTTAAGATTATATCTTCCGGGCTTACATTGTAAATCTATTCCTAATCTATAAAGGAATTAGATCGTTGTTCAGTTCGTCTAAAAGTCTAAGTCAATTAAGGTCAACGGATTTAGTGGGTAGCTCTGTTGCTGCTTAGTCAAATTCTAAGTCATCTAGTGGTAGCTGGTTTAGTGGGCAACATGGTTGTTGCTTAGTCAAAATTTTAAGTCATCTAGGTGGGATGGTTTGGTGGGCAACGTGGTTGTTGCTTAGTCAAATTCTAAGTTATCTAGAGGTGGGTAGCTTAGTGGGCAATAATGTTATTGCTTAGTTGCTCTCTTTGTAGTAAGAGTTGCTACATTGAGGGGGAAGGGGTTTAGAGTTAAATTCCTAGGTTGCAATAATTTGTAATCTGAATCGTTGCTCCGTTTGAGTGAGCTAGAGTTTGGGTTGAAAAGCCTATGAGGATAGGTCGTGGTTTTCACCTCCCTTGAGCAAGGAGGTTTCCACGTAAAATCCTTGTGCAGATTTTACTTTCAGCCATTTAGTTTCTGCATTTATTTCAGTTACTGTTCTTGTTGAGTCAAGGGACCTGGTTCGTTAATGTGTAGTGGATTCGTACTACTACTTGTGCTAATATTACTGTTCCTACTTGAGTAAGGGACCTAGTCCATTGGCTATTAGTGGTAGCATACATTCCAATAATTGGTATCAGAGCAGGTGCTCTCTAGCCAGTTAACACCAAGAGAGATTCCTGTAGAAGAATGGTTGCTCCACTAAGCTGGCCAGAAGGTCGGTCTCCAACGAAGCCACCTCTGTTTGATGGTCTGTACTACTGGTGGTGGAAAAAGTGCATGTTTGACTTAATAATGGCTGAAGATTGTGAGTTGTGGGATGTTATTTGTGAAGGTCCCTATGTGCCAACTATAGAAATAAAAGATGGGGATGTCACAAGGGTCGTTCTCAAAACCCGACAGCAATACAATGACTTTGACAAAAGGGAAGTTGAGAAAAATCACAAGGCAAGGAAGATCTTAGTGTGTGGAATCAGAGCAAATGAATATGACCGGATTTCATCTTGTGAATCAGCCAAGGAAATTTGGAATCGCTTGAGAATAGTGTACGATGGTATTGAGCAAATAAAGAAATCTATGATAGATCTCTTCAGTACTCAGTTTGAAAGCTTCGCCAACAAAGAAGGTGAATCTATTCACGAAATGTGTACTGGATTCTCCATTATCACAAATGAGCTCATGTTCCTAGAAGAACCTGTCACTCTATGGAAGCAGGTCACTAAGATATTGGATATTCTTCCAGATCTTGGACTGATGAACTCAATATTGTTTATGAGGTAGAGGATCCTGAAGTACTGTCGTTGGATGCTCTATTTGAACATCTTCAAGTTCATGAGATAAACAGAAGAATGGACAATCACACTCTCAAAGGCAAAAACAAAGGAAGGGACCAGGTCTGGGACAAGTCACCAGCTATTAAAGTGGCATCAGGTGAAACCTTTGATGAAGATGAGGACATAGTATACCTCACCAAGAAATTTCAGAAAATAGTGAGAAACTATGAAGGTTCTCAAAGAAGAGGGAACTCCAGAAGGGCTGCAAATGCAAACGATCTATGCTACAAATGTGGAAAGTCAGGTCATTTCATCAAAGATTGCCCCATGCATAAACTTTAATACAAAGACTATGTTAAGACTGGAGGAGAAAAGGACAAGAGAAGGGACCTGGTTTCTGATAAGAGTGGAAGAAAATCAGCTGCGTACTATGGGGTCAAGAAGGCCCTTACAGTCTGGAGGGACACCTTAAGTGACTTAGAAGAGTCTGACCATCCCGAAGATGCTTCCATGCTTGCAGTGAAAGATGATGATGTTAGCTTCGATGAAATTTTTGCCTTTATGGCAAAATCTGATGGTGAAGAAGCTGAAGAAGAGGTAACCCTTTCTGACCTTAAACAAAATTTGCATGTTTATTCAGTTAAGAGGTTAAGGAATCTAGCCGTTGTTTTGATTGACTCTATCATTGAGTTAACGACTGAAAGGGATCTGATGAACAATAACCTAGATATCCTTCATGAAGAAAAGGTAGCCTTGGTTGACCTAATGTCTGTTGTGGAAGAACAATGGATAGTTCTAGAAGGTGAAAATCTAAAACTTAAGGAAAAATTAAAGATGTTGAGCGAGAAATGTGGCAGAGGAAAGGGGGAGGCCAGCAGCTTGCAAATCGAGCTAGAAACCAATTTGAATACTACGAAAAAAAAACTTGCCATGGCCTTAGAGAGAAATAATCAGTTAGAGAGGGACCTGGTCCGTGTCAAAGAAGAACTGAACGAATCTCTCAAATGGACCACCTCTTCAAAATTGCTTGCAAATCTTACCAGTCAAGGTCAAAATGATAGGAAGGGGTTAAGAATTCTCTTATCACTCCTTTGTCTACTTACTGGGAACTTCGTGTCTAATGGAATCCCAAGGCTAACAAGTGATTTGCTATGCAAGGGAGAGAAGGTAGCATCAATCGGTGTTGGTTTATGAGTAGTGGATTCGGAAAGCACATGACTGGAAAAACTAAAAAACTTCCTCTCTCAAGGCACTTCAAGGTGGAGGTGTCTCATTTGGCAATGACAAGAAAGATAAATGAGTGGTCACAACTTGATCTCTCGGATGATGATGCTGACAAGAAAGAGATGCAAGAATATGTACCGTTGATCTAAACTATGCTTGTAACATTCTCACTTCTCTTGATGCTCAAGGTGATAATACCGTTCTGTGATACATGAGACTTGGGCAGTTAAGCTCTTCTCTCTAAACAAACTTGTGTCAAGGGACTTAGTCCACGGTCTGCCCAAAATAAAATTTGCAGACGACAAAGTTTGTGATGCTTGTGTTAAAGAGAAGAAGATCAGGCCATCCATCAAGTGGAATAAGCAGGCTCTTAATCTTCCAAAGAACCTTCGGGCTGAAATAGTGAATAGTACTGTGACCAAAATGATGATATTGAGAAGTGCAATCTCAATGATGATTAAAGAGTATTTGTGGGATATTCTTTCTCTAGCAAGGCTTATCCGGTGTATAAAAATGTGCACATTAAAAGGGGATGTTCATGTGATGTTTGATGAATCTAGAAGAATTGAGAAGTTGCAAAACAAAGAAGATTCTGAGATGAAAGAGCTGCTTCGGATTTAGAGAGATGGTTTAAATAGGGAGCTTGCTGAAGAATATCCTCTTCATGAATCCAGCAACCCCAAGGAAGCTGATACAAATGATGAACCTGATGAGGGACCCGGTCCGCTAGTCAATGATGAACAAAGATGATGTAGTTCAAACTGATAATGTGAATTCTGAAGCTGACAGGTTGTCCAAGTTCCTCTTCAACATTGTTTCGAAAGAGAAAGGTACACCAAGATGCTGCTCAAAAGTCTTAACATACTTGAAGTCAAGACAATGTTAAAAGGGGGCAATGTCATCATGAAGCTCTGAAAAATGGAAGATCAAGTGGCTGACATCTTCACCAAAGTTCTAAGCGAGGACAAGCTTGTCAAGAACAGGGACTTTGTTCCATCTCAGAGAAGCTACTGATGAAGTTTTATATTATGGATGTCAAGACAATTGATACTCCCATGAGGACCAACTCAATGCGGAATGTTGATAGATCTGGTCCAGATGTACATGATGCAAAGTTTTAGGATTTATGCAAGATTCCAAGATTGTACAACAAAATCTCATTTGAAGGCTGCTCAGAGAATCCTAAGACATTTGAAGAAGATAGGGATCTAGTTCTATTCTGTCCATCAGGAGACTTTTTGATTTGGAGAAATATGGTGATGCTGATCATGCTGGATCCAGTTGGTAGAAAGAGTACCTCATGAATGACTTATGTTCTAGGCTGATCTCTCACTCATGGGGAACTAAAAGGCAAGATTCAGTTGATCTTTCAACAATTGAGGCAGAGAAGTAATGTAGCAAGTGCAGCTTGATGTGATCAACTTTTGTAGATCAAGCAGCAGCTTGAAGCTCTCAGAAGACCTAGCTGAGATAATCAAATTGAAGTTAGAAATGTTGAAACCTGATTGAATAGATCCTGTCTGAAGCAATCAACCCTCTCATGACTATGTAAAGGGAGCAGGTATCCTTGTTTTTCAGTTATGTATGTTTTAGCAAGTTCAATATCATACCTTTTGTAGGTATACACACATGGAAAAAGGGCTGAAGGAAAAAGGAGGTCAGGGAAGATTTAGGCAATCACATTCAAACAACAAAGAGGGACCCAGTCCATTCTCGAAGGTTAGCACTCTTAACATTGCAGTTTGATTTATGCATGAGAACCGTTGCAATTGCCACATGTCTGTCATTCAGGTATCTGACCATTGTCCCATCTTTTGAATACCAAGATGACTCTTCCTTTCACTTAAGACACCATTCCCTTCCTTTATACTTCAGCTCTCTTTCTATCTCCCCAGAAAATTAAAATCCCCTTCCAAAATCATCTGTTTTCAAAACCCTCTTTTCTCCTCCCTCAAAAACACTTCAAATGGTTAAATCCTTTGTTCTCAATGGAGAATTTTCTGATGAAGATGTTTTTAAGCGTGAAGAGGGACCATGTCCATCAACCAAAAGGAAGCAGTGGAAAATATGATTTTCAAAAAGGAAGAAGTTAATATTTTGAGAACTCAAAGTATTCTGATTTGAAGGGTGTCTGATTTAAAAATAAAAATAAAAATAAAAAATGAAATGAAATTTTCTTTCTGGTTCCTCAATTATTGATCTATTCATCTCGGAGGCCTTGAGTAAGTTTGATTTTACCAATCTTTTTGTCATGAGAATCTTAGGCTAGTGTTGGAAGCTATAACAGTTGCTCTTGCCAACAAGGATACTGAAATGATTTGCCTAAAGGCTCAGCTTCTGAAACAGCACTATCAGAGAGACCAGGTTGAAAAAATAAAAAAATCTGGCAGCCCTGAAGGTTCAACATGAAGCCTGGTCAGCAAAGCATGTCATTCTAAGGGATATGATCTACTAATTCTATTCTTTAAATCTCTTGCTTCTACTTTATCACCTCTCTTCCTAAATTTCCATATCAATCCTCATTCCTCCCTTCTCTATCGAAACTCAATGGGCATTGTCTTGGTTCTCATTCGTAATACCATGTGCAATGCTTTGATTGCTGATCTTTTAGTTATGAATTAAAAATGTCTTGTTTCTACTGACTTGTCTCATTACTTTATGCATTTTCACTCATGCCCAGTGTTGCCCAAGTGTCCATGAATTTGCTTGAAATGTATTTCTATCAACTTGGTTTACTGTTTTAACCTTTTTTATAATGTTAAAAGGGGGAAGATTGTTAGGGTATGAGATTAATAATGACAAGTGGTGCTACTTGAAGAGGATATGGTTATGCCAATAGGGGGAAGAATTTGTAAAAGTTTGTCATCATAAAAAATGGGGAAAATGCTATTTTGTTATTGATGTGAAGTTTTGATGATTTGATAAACTTCGAGAATGATGCAAAAATGGGACCAATCAAATTATCTGAAGAGGCATGCTAATAAGGGGAGCTGGTGAAAGGGGGAAGAAGGTGAATAAGTTTGTTATCATCAAAAAGGGGGAAATTTTTTACTGTGGAGTTGGTGTTAAGTTTTGATGATTTAACAAACTTAAAGATCTAACAAGGGACCAGATCCAGGAAAGGGTTTTCTGGTATTGGGAGTGATGAAAGGGAAATGAATGACTAAAATCAACATGAGGAATATTTGTGTGTCTTCATCAAAAAGGGAGAAAATGTTATATTCTAGTGTTTTGATGATCCTCATAAATCCAGGGACCTGGTCCTTGGCAGAGTACTTTCGTCCAGATTCAAAGTGGCGCAAAGTTGTAAAGTTAGCTTTACAGCTGTCTTGTCAGGTTGGTTGGTGAGATGTGCAACATACTTGACCAATAGGAAGGGCGGATGAAGTTGTTTGTTTAAGTGGTCAAAACCTTTGTTGGAAACAGATATATATACACAACAATAAATAAACAACATTATTCATTCAAGAAGAGAGAAAGCTAGCAAGTCATTTTCAAGAACTCAAGCATCAAAGAACGCAGCTAGGGACTTGGTCCCGAAAAGTCTGCGAACGAGAAAATGACGAAAAGACAAGTTTCAAAAGGCTGCCAACTCTGATGTGGTTGGTGCATATCCTTTTATAACAGCATGCTTTCAGCTAATGGCCTTGTCCCAAGGGTGTGTGTCCACTTTGATAATTGTCTCTTCTCCAAACATATATCCAAGATTTTGGCAAACAAAGTTGTGAATTTCTGAAAAATTCATTAGCTCAAAAGAAAAGGCCATCTTCAAGGAAGTATTATCCTCAAGAGAAACAGGGACCTGATAGAGCTGCAAGCTGTGTAGTTGTCTTAGGATTATATCTTCCGGGCTCACATTGTAAATATATTCCTAATATATAATGTAATTAGATCGTTGTTCAGTTCGTCTAAAAGTCTAAGTCAGTTAGGGTCAACGGATTTAGTGGCCAACTCTGTTGTTGCTTAGTCAAATTTTAAGTCATCTAGTGTTAGGTGGTTTAGTGGGCAACGTGGTTGTTGCTTAGTCAAAATTCTAAGTCATCTAGGTGGGATGGTTTAGTAGGCAACGTGGTTGTTGCTTAGTCAAATTCTAAGTTATCTAGAGGTGGGTACCTTAGTGGGGAAATATTGTTATTGCTTAGTTGCTCTCTTTGTAGTAAGAGTTGCTACATTGAGGGGGAAGGGATTTAGTGTTAAATTCCTAAGTTGCAAGAATTTGTAATCTGAATCATTGCTCCGTTTGAGTGAAATGGAGTTTGGGTTGAGAAGCCTGTTAGAGCAAGTCGTGGTTTTCACCGCCCTTTAGTAAGGGGGTTTCCACGTAAAATCCTTGTGCAGATTTTACTTTCAGCCATTTATCTCCTGCATTTATTTCAGTTACTGTTCTTGTTGAGTCAAGAGACCTGGTTCGTTGATGTGTAGTGGATGCATACTACTGCTTGTGCTAACATTACTGTGCCTACTCGAGTAAGGGACCTGGTCCATTGACTGCTAGTGGTAGTATACATTCCAACAGTGTAAGGTAGAAGAAATATAGATCGTCAATTCCTTATTAGTTGTTATTGTATTTGATTCATAGACTCTTGGCATAATCCTTAAACTCTTGTCAAATATCTAGCTTTGAGCAGAAGAAGTCTTCATGAAGGTTGATTTCTTGGTATTTGTGAGATTTAAAATGCTTAGATGGAATTCACTCAAGCTCATTAAGGTAATGTGTAGTGTGATGACAAACAGAAGGCCATATCAAAGCTCATCGATGAAGATAAAGTCCATGATGAAAGGATATTCTTGGAGTATAGTGAAGAACTTCTTAGCTTGTATTGGAAGAAACCTCCAACAAGACAATATGAGTGTGAAAGAGTATGCTTTGAAGTTCACTCAATTGGCTAAGTATGCTCTGACTATGGTTGTCGATTCTAGGGTAAGAATGAGTAAGTTCGTGTTGGGTGTGTCTGATATGTTGTCAAGGAGTGTCGTACCGCCATGTTGATCAAGGAGATGGATATTTCTCGTTTGATGATACATGCCTAAAAAATTGAAGAGGAGAAGCTCAAGAAAAGGGAAAAAGAGTCCAAGAGGGTAAGGACCTGTAACATCTCGCTAATTGAAAGAACTAGAAAGAGCTAGATTTATAAAAAGTCATTTTTTAAAAGAATGAAAAATCTGGAAAATTGGTTAAGTTATGTTAAGTTTGAGTTTTTGGGAAACTTCAAACAACCATAACTGCTAGCTCAGGATGATTTAGGTGTTCTTCCGGATACCATAGGAAAGATCTTGGAATTATCTTTCCAACGCCACCGAGTTTTCTCAATTTCGAGTTCGTATGAGGAAGATATGCCCATTGGAAGTCGGCCTGTCTAGATAAGGAAAGTCAAAAACGGATTTTTAAGGGGTTTTTTGGTCTTTTTCATACCTACTTGATTTAATTCGATTTTAGTGAATTAATTAGGGTCAAAACTGAATTGGTTCAGTTTGCACAATTGAAAATTCATGTTAGGGCTTTAGAGAGAAGAACTCAAGAGAAAAGAGAAGAGGAAAAATCAAGATTAGTCGTATTCGTAAGGAATTGATTGCAAATTTCATCAAGGATTTGATCCTATGACGTATGTGAGATGTTCCTAACGTTGGGTTCGTTCACCCACGTGCCAAACATGTTTAATTCAGCGTGAATTCGTTCTATAAAGATTGGAAGTTTGAATGTTCTTGATGGGTGTTCTTGAATTGCTTTCGTTCTTGAATTTGGGTAGAGGTTGAGGAATTGTTTGAGATTAATGTGTTGATTCCTTGAGTTGTTTGAGTTAGATTTTTGTGTATATATTTTGGGTATCTGATTCTAAAGAGAATTTGAGAAAAGGGATCGAGTTTGGTCGAATTTAGAACAGAAAATGAGTTGAAAAGTTCGTCAGGTTTGCCTGGGGAGTGGTTGGTGTGGCGCTCCCCCGTAGCACCAGGAAGGCTGGGGAGGCGCACCAGAAATGAGCTTCAGTAAATTAGGGGCTAGCGCAGCGCGCCAGGAACGCGCCCGGGTTGTTTGCCCCCACTAGTTTTTTGTCGTTTATTCCGTTTAAATCCTTCTAAAGTGTACTAACACTTCCTATTGATTCTAACTACTCTAAATGACTTCTAAACATTTAGAAATCATCCATAAACTTGAATCATAACCTTGAATCCATAAAATTCAAATTCAAGGAAAGTTAAGAGCCAAGTCTAGACAGTTCATAGAGTCTTTTCAAGAAGTCTTTTACAAATGTTTTAATCTTGTTTTAAGACTTGAGTTTTGAGTTAAGTAAGAGTAACAAATGAAGTTCATTTCTTCAAAAAGATTTTATGGGAACTAAGTATTCCCAAAGAGTAAATGTTTTCACATTTAAACAAGAGAGGAAACACCGATTTCCAAGAGAGCTTTTGAGCTAGTTTTTGAGTAATTATCTCAAACCAAAGAAAGAGTAAATTGTTTTAAATATATATATGAGCTGAGTATATTTTGGGAGTAGTATTGAGCACCGATATGGGGGCGAGTTCATAATAATTCAAGTCTCCATAAACCATGTAGCCATCATGAGTAGAAAGGATCATACTTTTTAGATGATTCCTTAGTGCTTTTTATCATAGACTAGTGGATCCACTTAGTTGAGGCGTTCTATAGGATAGGAAAGTATAGGACAGTTTTGGCAGCGTGGGCGAGACACTGTATCATCACTTAGGTTCACAGTGATGGTTGTTGGTTAGAGAAACTCCCACAGTATTATATTACCTTATATGTAAACTGAGTTGTTATTGTATTTCTTTAATACATTAAGTTGTCACTAACTGTTTTAAATGCTTTGTATAAGTTGCACCATTATTGTTGTTTTTACTTTGCATTTGAGTTGAGTTATTCATGAGTTGAGTAAAGCCAATGTAGGTGTTCTTTTCAGATTCCTTTCAAGCTTATGTCTTGTTTAGTATTCCCCTCGCATACTCATACATTCAATGTACTGATGTCATTTGGCCTACATCGTTTTATGATGTAGACACAGGTAACCAAGATCAGCATCCAGCGCCTCGTTGATCCAGTTGAGCACTCAGACTCAGTTGGTGAGTCTCCTTGCTTTCCGGAGGACTCCTTTTACATTGTTTTAGATATCAGTTGCTAGGATGATCGGGAGTCTTGTCCCAATATCCCTCTTTGTTTTAGAGGCTTCTTAGACGAGTAGTCAGAGTTCTTTAGTCTTGTATTTCAGATGTTTTGCTATAAGACCTGAGTTGCCATCTATGGCTAGTTTGAATGTTTTATCCTTAAACGTTCTGAGTTTAATTTGAGATAATTGTTTTATAAATGCATTTGATCCTTGTAATAATGCTTAAAGTCTTCCGCTGAAAGTCCAACCAGGCCAAGAGTTCACTTGGGGCCAGAAATGGTTCTCGAGTGCCAGTCACACCCAGGATGTAGGCTCGAGACATGACAAAGTTGGTATTACAAAACAGAGTTCAAGAGTCCTATGGAGCATATGAAGCCGTGTGTGTAGAGTCCTAGTTATCGGTGTAAAGCGCTCCACATCTATAATTAGGAGGCTGCGACGCTTAGGAATGTTCTCACTTCTTTCATACTCGTTTCGTACGTTAAAGTTTTATCTCTAAAAAAAGTGAACTTTTTAACTCGTGCTTGCGTATGTCTTTTATTTAATCATGCCTCCACGAAAGCTGTCAGAGGTCATCTTGTGAGGCGTAACGTTGAGGAGCAAGGGGTACCTAATGCACCTGAAGTGCAACCTCAAGGAGAAGTCACCAATGCTAAATTTTGGGAAGCAATCTGACTGTTGAGTGAGGCTGTGACCAACTAAGTTGGGCAACAAAGAGGGGCTCGACAGAAAGAGGTTGATACTTCGAGAGGCCGAGAGTTTTGGAGGATGAATCCTCCAAGTTTAACTGGATCAAGCACAACTGAGGATCTGAAAAACTTTGTTGAGGAATTGCAAAAGGTATTTGAGGTCATGCACGTTGCCGATGTTGAGCGAGTTGAACTAGCTGCATATCAACTGAAGATTGTTGCTAGGACTTGGTTTGACTAGTGGAAGAATGGTAGAACTGAGGATGCACCAATTTTGACTTGGGCGATTTTTGAGGAGGCTTTCTTAGGGTGTTTCTTCCCCCGTGAATTGTGAGAATCCAAGGTACGATAATTCCTTACTTTTAAGCAGGATTCACTAAGTGTTCATGAGTACAGCTTGAAGTTTACCCAACTTTCCCGATATGCTCCGGATATGGTTGTGGATATGAGGAGTAGGACGAGTTTGTTTGTTGCTGGGCTGTCTCGTCTGTCGAGTAAGGAAGGTAAAGTTGCGATGCTAATAGGTGACATGGATATAGCAAGGTTGATGGTTTATGTGCAACAGGTTGAGGAAGAAAAGTTGAGGGTTAGGGAGGAGTTTAGGAACAAGAAAGTGAAAACAGAGAATGAGTCCGTGCAGCAGAGAAATAATGTGAACCGTTCGTCCTTTCAGTAAAAGCAAAAGGGACCTGCTCTATCATCTGCTAGTGCACCTGCACCCAGAAACAAAGGTGAGTATAATGGTCAAAATTCGCAGAACTTCAGAGCTAGACCTGCACAGTCTCAGGGTAGTGTGGCACAAAGAGGCAACTGGACTCCTGCATGTGCCAAGTCTGGTAGAAACCGCACAGGTAAAGGTCGCGATGGCTCCATAGGTTGTTTCAAGTGTGGGAAAGAGGGTCACTTCATGAAAGAGTGCCCCAAGAACCGACAAGGTAATGGGAATCTGGGCAATAGAGCCCAATCTTCATCAGTTGCTCCACCAGATAGGGCTGCACCTAGAGTAGCTACTTCTGGTACTGGCGGAAGGGCAAACCACCTTTATGCAATCACTAGTCGTCAAGAGCAAGAGAACTCTCCAGATGTTGTCACTGGTATGATCAAAGTCTTTACTCTTAATGTTTAAGCTTTGCTAGACCCAGGAGCAAGTATATCTTTTGTGACTCCTTATGTTGCAATGAAATTTGATATTCTTCTTGAGAAACTTTGTGAACCCTTTTGTGTTTCTACACCGGTTGGGGAGTCTATTCTAGCTGAGGATTCTATTGTGATTGTGTCATTTCCACCAATCACAAGAACATCATGGCTGATTTAGTTGAGTTAGACATGGTGGATTTTGATGTCATTCTAGGTATGGACTGGCTTCATGCCTGTTATGCCTCCATTGATTGTAGAACTCGATTTGTTAGGTTCCAAATTCCTAATGAGCCAGTTATAGAGTGGAGTAGCAGTTCAGCAGTGCCTAAGAGTTGTTTTATTTTGTACCTTAAGGCAAAAAATTTAGTTTCCAAGGGTTGTGTCTATCACTTAGTCCGAGTTAATGACTCTAGTGTTGAGACACCTCCTATTGAGTCAGTTCCAATTGTGAGTGAGTTTCCAAAATTATTTCCAGATGATCTACCCGAAGTCCCTCCTGAGAGAGAGATAGACTTCGGTATAGATATTTTTCCCGATACTCTTCCTATATATATTCTGCCATATAGAATGGCTCCAGCAGAGTTGAAAGAGCAGTTGAAAGATCTCATTGATAAGGGTTTTATTCTACCAAGTGTCTCACCTTGGGGCGCTCCGATCTTATTTGTGAGGAAGAAAGATGGTTCCCTTAGGATGTATATAGATTATCGTCAGTTGAACAAGGTTACCAAGAATAAGTATTCTCTTCCGAGGATTGATGATCTCTTCGATCAACTTCAGGGTGCTACTTGTTTCTCTAAGATAGACCTCAGATCAGGCTACCATCAGTTAAGAGTAAGGGATTGTGATATTCCAAAGACAATATTCAGGACCAGTTATGGTCATTATGAGTTCCTAGTTATGTCCTTTGGTTTGACCAACACACCTGTAGCGTTCATGGACCTTATAAATAGAGTATTCAATCCTTATTTAGATTTATTTGTTGTCGTGCTCATTGATGATATACTAATCTATTCGAGGAATGAAGAAGATTATGTTATTCATCTCAGAGTAGTTCTCCAAACTTTAAATGATAAAGAGTTATATGCCAAGTTCTATAAGTGTGAGTTTTGGCTTAAGTCTGTGGCATTCTTAGGCCACATTGTATTTGGAGAGAGAATTAAAGTTGATACCCAGAAAATAGAGGCAGTTCAGAATTGGCCTAGACTCGCATCTCCAATAGATATTAGGAGTTTCTTGGGTTTCACTGGCTATTATAGAAGGTTTATAGAGTGGTTCTCATCAATTTCATCCCCTTTGACCAAGTTAACTCAGAAAACAGTGAAGTTTCAATGGTCTGAAGCTTGTGAGAAAAGCTTTCAGGAATTGAAAAAGAAGTTGATTACTACCCCAGTATTGACCTTACCAGAAGGTACACAAGGTTTTGTTGTGTATTGTGATGCATCTAGAGTTGGTTTGGGTTGTGTGTTAATGCAGAATGACAAAATTATAGCTTATGCCTCCAGACAGTTGAAAGTTCATGAGAAGAATTACCTAACCCATGATCTAGAATTGGTTGTCGTAGTATTTGCATTGAAAATATGGCACCATTATCTTTATGGTGTCCATGTGGATGTGTTCACTAATCATAAGAGTCTTCAGTATGTGTTTACTCAGAAAGAGCTTAATCTAAGACAACGAAGGTGGTTAGAATTACTCAAGGATTATGACATGAGTATTCTTTACCACCTAAGTAAGGCTAATGTTTTTGCTGATGTCTTGAGCAGGTTGTGTATGTGTAGTACCACCCATTTTGAGGAATATAAGAAAGAGCTAGCAAAAGATGTGCATAAACTTTCCCGACTGGGAGTTCGACTAATGGATTCCACAGAAGGAGGAGTAGTAGTGATGAATGGGGCTGAATCATCATTGGTGTCTGCAGTTAAAGAGAAACAAAACCAATACCTTATTTTACTTGAATTGAAGGCAAATGTTCACAAGCAAAAAGTATTGGATTTTGAACAAGTGGGAGATGGTGTATTGAGGTATCAAGGTAGGTTGTGTGTACCAAGGGTGGATGAACTCCAAGAAAGGATCATGGATGAAGCTCATAGCTCCAGATATTCCATTCATATGGGTTCCACAAAGATGTACCGTGATTTGAGAGAAGTTTATTAGTGGAGTAGTATGAAGAAGGCCATTGCAAAATTTGTTGCTAAGTGTCAGAATTGTCGACAAGTTAAAGTAGAGCACCAAAGGTCCGGTGGTATGGCTAAGAATATAGAACTTCCGGAATGGAAGTGGGAGATGATCAATATGGATTTCATCACATGTTTAAAAAGGTCTCGTAGGCAGCATGATTTTATTTGGGTGATTGTCGATAAAATGACGAAATCAACCCACTTTTTGCCGGTAAAGACTACCCATACAGCAGAGGACTATGCCAAGTTATATCTTCAAGAGGTACTTAGACTTCATGGGGTGCTAGTTTCAATTATTTTAGACAGAGGTGCACAATTTACTGCACAGTTCTGGAAATCTTTTCAGAATGGCTAGGGTTCAAAGGTGAACTTAAGTACTGTTTTTCACCCTCAGATAGATGGTCAAGTAGAGCGCACTATTCAGACTTTAGAAGATATGTTGAGGGCCTGTGTGATTGATTTCAAGGGGAATTGGCATAATCACTTACCTCTCATTGAGTTTGCGTATAACAATAGTTACCACTCTAGCATCTAGATGGCTCCTCATGAATCTCTTTATGGGAGAAGATGCAGATCTTCTATTGGATGGTTTGAAGTTGGTGAAGCTGCGTTGATAGGACCAGACTTAGTTCATCAAGCTATGGAGAAAGTGAAAGTCATTCAAGAGAGGTTGAAAACAACACATAATCGTCAAAAATCCTACACTGATGTTAGGAGAAGGGAGTTAGAGTTTGAAGTAGATGATTGGGTATACTTGAAAGTTTCACCCATGAAAGGTGTTATGAGATTTGGTAAGAAGGGAAAGCTTAGTCCTAGGTATATTGGCCATTACAGAATATCCAAAAGGATTGGTAATGTAGTTTATGAGTTAGAGCTACCCCAAGAGTTAGCAGCGGTTCATCCGGTATTTCATATTTCCATGTTGAAGAAGTGCATGGGAGATCCTTCACTTATCATACCAACTGAAGATATTGGTATCAAGGATAGCTTGTCTTATGAGAAGATTCCTCTTCAGATTCTAGACCGCCAGGTTCGCAAGTTGAGAACCAAGGAAGTAGCATCAGTCAAAGTCCTTTGGAGGAATCAATTTGTTGAGGAAGCTACTTGGGAAGCTGAGTAGGAGATGAAGAAGAGATATCCACATCTCTTTGAGACCGGAGAATTTCCAAATCAAGGTACTAATTCTCTTCTTAGTACTCTTTAATTTATATACTTGATGTGTTAGATTTGCTTGTTGGGTGTTTGAGTTGAATGTTAGATGTTACACCCTAAGCCTAATAAGAGTAATCTCATTTGAGGACGAATATTTCCAAGGGGGAGATATTGTAACATCTTGCTAATAGAAAGAACTAGAAAGAGCTAGATTTATAAAGAGTCATTTTTGGAAAGAATGAAAAATCTGGAAAATTGGTTTAGTTATGCTAAGTTTGAGTTTTTGGGCAACTTCAAACGACCATAACTCCTAGATCAAGATGATTTAGGTGTGCTTCTAGATACCTTAGGAAAGATCTTAGAATTATCTTTCAAACGCCATCAAATTTTCTCAATTTCGAGTTCATATGAGGAAGATATGCCCATTGGAAGTCGGGCTGTCTAGATAAGGAAAGTCAAAAGCGGATTTTTAAGGGGTATTTTGCTATATTCCATACCTACTTGATTTAATTCGTTTTTAGTGAATTAAGTTGGGTCAAAACTAAATTGGTTCAGTTTGCACAATTGAAAATTCATGTTAGGGCTTTAGAGAGAAGAACTCAAGAGAGAATAGAAGAGGAAAAATCAAGATTCGTCGTCTTCGTAAGGAATTGATTGCGGATTTCATCAAGGATTTGATCCTACGAGGTATGTGAGACTTTCATAATATTGGGTTCGTTCACCCACGTGTCAAACATGTTTAATGCAGCGTGAATTCGCTCTAAAAAGATTGGAAGTTTGAATATTCTTGATGGGTGTTCGTGAATTACTTTCGTTCTTGAATTTGGGTTGAGATTGAGGAGTTGCTTCACCTTAAAGTGTTGATTCCTTGAGTTGTTTGAGTTAGATTTTTGTGTATATATTTTGGGTATCTGATTCTAAAGAGAATTTGAGAAAAAGGATCGATTCTAGTCGAATTTAGATCAGAAAATGAGTTGAAAAGTTCATCGGGTTTGCCTGGAGAGGGGCTGGCGCGGCGTGCCCCCATAGCACCAGGAAGGCTGGGGCGGTGCACCAGCAGTGCACCATAAATGAGCCCCAGTAACTTAGGGTCTGGTGCGGCGCGCCAGGAACGCACCCAGGTTGTCTGCCCCCACCCGTTTTTTGTCGTTTAGTCCATTTAAGTCCTTCTAAAGTTTACTAACACTTCCTATTGATTCTAACTACTCTAAATGACTTCTAAACACTTAGAAATCATCCATAAACTTGAATCATAACTTTGAATCCATAAAATTCAAATTCAAGGAAAGTTAAGAGCCAAGTCTAGAAAGTTCATAGAGTCTTTCCAAGAAGTCTTTTACAAATGTTTTAATCTTGTTTTAAGACTTGAGTTTTGAGTTAAGTAAGAGTAACAAATGAAGTTCATTTCTTTCAACAAAAAAAATATGGGAACTAAGTATTTCTAAAGAGTAAATGTTTTAACATTTAAAGAAGAGATGAAATATTGATTTCCAAGAGAGCTTTAGAGCTAGTTTTTGAGTAATTATCTCAAACCAAAGAAAGAGTCTTGTTTTAAAACATATGATCTGAATATATTTTGGGAGTAATATTGAGCACCGATATGGGGACGAGTTCATAATAACTCAAGTCTCCATAAACCATGTAGCCATCATGGGTATAAAGGATCATACTTTTTAGATAATTCCTTAGTGTTTTTTAGAATAGACTAGTGTATCCACTTAGTTGAGGCGTTCTATATGACAGCAAAGTATAGGGCAATTCTGGCAGCGTTGTATCATCACTTAGGCTCATAGTGATTGGTTGTCGGTTAGAGAAACTCCCACAGTATTATATTACTTTATATGTAAACTGGGTTGTTATTGTATTTCTTTAATACATTGAGTTGTCACCTACTGTTTTAAATGCTTTGTATAAATTGCACCATTATTGTTGTTTTTACTTTGCATTTGAGTTAAGTTATTCATGATTTGAGTAAAGCCAGGGTAAGTGTTCTTTTCAGATTTCTTTCAAACTTATATCTTGTTTAGTATTCCCCTCGCATACTCGTACATTCAATGTACTGATGTCATTTGGCCTGCATCATTTTATGATACAAACACAGGTAACCAGGATTAGCATCCAGCGCCTTGCTGATCCAGTTGAGCACTCAGAGTCAGTTGGTGAGGCTCCTTGCTTTTCGGAGGACTCCTTTTACATTGTTTTATTATATCAACTTCTAGAATGATAGGGGGTCTTGTCCCGACATCCCTCTTTGTTTTAGAGGCTTCATAGACAAGTAGTCAGAGTTCTTTAGTCTTGTATTTCATATGTTTTTCTATAAGACTTGAGTTGCCATCTATGGCTAGTTTGAATGTTTTATCCTTAAACGTTCTGAGTTTAATTTGAGATAGTTGTTTTATAAATTCATTTGATATTTGTAATAATGCTTAAAGTCTTCCGTTGAGAGTCTAGCCAGGTCAAGGGTTCGCTTGGGGCTAGAAATGGTTCTCGAGTGTCAATCCCTCCCAGGGTGTAGGCTCGAGGCATGACAGGACCGATGATTGTAATTTTTCTCATATAAGTTTGGTGGAAAAGGGCGTCCTCAATTCTGGCAAAAATTTTTCAGACAAAGTTCTTCTAATGATTCGGCTCCTAAGTTCAACAAGGATAAGATGTCTAACCCCAAGTCCCAAGGAGGTGGTGGTAATGAATCCTCTATCCCCGCTTGCACTAGGTGTGGTAAGAAACATAATGAAAAGTGTATGGCTGGTACGAATGGTTGCTTTGGTTGTGGAAAGAGTGGTCACAAAGTGAAAGATTGTCCGTTGCGAGCTAGCACGGGCAAGGATGGTAGGCAAGCTCAACGTAGTGGTTTTAGTTTGGGTGCTCCGAAGCAAAATAAATTATATGCTCTACAGACTCAACAAGATCGTGAGGGTTCTCCGGATATGGTGACCGGTATGTTGAAAGTCTTTCATCTTAATGTTTATGTTTTATTTGATTCATATGCTACCTTATGATTTGTTACTCCTTATGTGGCCATGCTATTTGATATTGGTCCCAAAATCCTTTCTAATCTTTTTCATGTCTCTACTCTCGTGGGTGATGCTATTGTGGCTACAAGAGTCTATCAAAATTGTCTTATTTTCATTTCTCACAGATCCACTCATATTGATCTTGTAGAGCTTGATATGTTAGATTTTGATGTTATTCTTAGGATGGATTGACTTCATGAATGTTATGCTTCTAAAGATTGTACGACCTGATTGGTCACTTTTGAATGTTCCAAATGAACCTATCATATCATGGGATATGGGAAACTATGTCCTTAAGGGTCAGTTTATATCTTGCCTAAAAGCTAGGAAATGATTTCTAAGGGTTACATTTATCATATTGTTTGGTAGGGATATAGATTCTGATACCCCTACTCTTGAGTCAATCTTGTTTGTAAATGAGTTTCCGAAAGTGTGTCCCGATGATATTCCCGATGTTCCTCCTAAAAGAGAAATAGACTTTGGTATTGACCTTCTTCCAGATATTCAACCTATCTCTATTCCTCCTTATCAATTGGCCCCGATAGAACTAAAGAATTTAAAGGACCAATTGTCTAATTTTTTGGATAAGGATTTAATTATACTGAGTATCTCTCCATGGGTGCTTCGACGTTATCTATTGTAAAAAAGGATGGTTTTCTTTGAATGTGCATCGACTATCGACAATTGAATAAGGCTACCGTTAAGAATAAGTATCCTATTGAAATGATAGATAATTTGCTTGATCAACTCCAATGAGCAAGTTACTTCTCTAAGATTGACCTCCGGTCGGGTTATCACTAATTGAAGATGAAGGAAAATGACATTTTGAAGACGACTTTTCAAACTTGGTGTGGTCATTTTGAGTTTTTAGTGATGTTTGATTTGACTAATGCCCCAAAGATATTTATGGATTTGATGAATAGGTGTTTTAGCAATATCTTGATATGTTTGTGATTATGTTTATCGATGATATCTTGATTTACTCATGGAGTGAGTATGATCATGTTAAGTATTTAAAGATTGAGGTGCAAATTCTCAAGGATCGTGAATTGTATGCTAAGTTTAGCAAGTGCGAGTTTTGGTTGAGATCCGTTGCTTTCCTGGGCCATATTGTCTTCGGTGAAGGTATTCAAGTTGATCCTAAGAAAACTGAGGTGGTTAAGGATTGGCCTAGACCTTTGTTAGTTTCAAATTTACAGAATTTCTTGGGTTTGGTCGGTTACTATAGAAAGTTTGTGGAAGGATTTTCCTCTATTGCTTCACTTTAAATGACATTGACTCAAAAAAGGTAATTTTTTTATGATCGGAATCTTGTGAGAAAAGTTTCCAAGATTTGAAGGATACACTCACTTCGGCCCCTATTTTGCTATTACCAAAAGAATCAGATGGTTTTGTGGTTTATTATGATACTTCACATATTGGTATTGGTTGTGTTTTGATACAACATGCGAAAGTCATTGCTTATGCTTCAAGGCAATTGAAGGTGCATGAAAAGAATTATCTAACTCATGATTTGGACTTAGAACTGATGGTGTTTGCTCTAAAGATTTGAAGACAATACTTGTATAATGTTCATAAAGATAACCGACCACATCAATTTGAAGTATGTGCTCAATCAAAAGAATTTGAATCGTCGCCAAAGAAGGTGGCTTGAGTTGTTAAAGAAATATGACATGAGTGTTCTATATCATCACAGAAAGGTGAATGTGGCGGCAGATGCTCTTAGTTGATTATCAATGAGTAATGTGCTCATATGGAGGATGATAAGAAAGAGTTAGTTTGAGTTGTTCATATATTGGCTCGATTGGGTGTTTGTTTGGTTGATTCTAATGATGGTAGTGTTGTTGTTCATAATGGTCCAGAATCATCTTTTGTATTGGATGTGAAGGCTAAGAAAGATCTTGATAAGGTATTAGTTGACTTGAAGAAGTT